>JBBPCX010000147.1:17068046-17093368 GCA_037974365.1 Hydrocynus forskahlii | reverse complement strand
TATATATATTCTTACATGCTAACATTTGTACATTTTAGTCCTGTGCAATTTCCTAGGTCTCACAGAATTAGTAATACACTAGGAAGATTCAAAATATTTTTTTTTCCAAAGTACAAAAGAATATGACAGTGGTGTAAAGCATGCTGCCACTGAACTCTGTGAACACTGCAGTGGTGAATCAGACTTCACTTTCTGAATCTACAGTAAAATTTGGTGGAGGTGGGATAATGGGCTGGACTGTTTTTAAAGGTTTTAGACTTGGCTCCTTAGTTTCAATGAAAGATAATAACACTACGGCATAAAAAGAAGTTTTATACAATTATATACTTTCAACTTTTTGGCCACATTTTGGAGAAGGGCCTTTGCTGTGCAGGTTGACTGTGCCCCTGTGCACAAAGGAGATCGATAAAAACATGAGTTTGGTTTGGAAGAACTCTAGTGGCCTGCACAAAGCCCTGACCTTAACCCAGCTGTACAATTGGAACATTGATTGTGAGCCAGAGTTTCTTGTCCAACTACACCCAGACTACTCTAGGGAGGGAGTGTGCAGTGAAATTTCCAAAACTGAAGACAGGAGGAGAAAAGTTGGATCATTGGAATATTTTACGGCCCTTTTATATTTAATTTAATTTCAGTACTTTTGTATTGAGTCAAGGAAAACTATAAACTGACTACATACTTGTGTAATATAATGCCAGGGGTATCTTAACGGAAGTACTGGATTTTGTACACCACTGAAAATTAAACCATAATAAAATGTCCAAAATTCATTATTTTTTTAAAGTAAAGACAAAATCAAAGGAAGATAACTTCAGAAAATATGTTAATAAATTAGACCAGTACAGTATGTTATTTCTCATTTAATAACGGTTTGTTTGATTTATTGTTACAGAACAATAAATCAAAGGTATGGACTCAAGTCACAAGACTTAGACTCAAGCCACGTAACACACACAAGTGTGCTTCAATGTCAAGAAATAATGAAAATATTAAACCGTTTACAGTGAGTGCATAATTCATCAAATTCATAAATTACATACAACATAAATCTAATGAACGTTTAAAATCCTCACTTCACCTCATAGAATTGCTCAATTTTTTTTATCACTTTGCAAAAAAGTTTGTATTAGAAATAACAAAATGTAAGAAGAGTATCAAGGTGTATTCATCATGGGAGACCTAGATGGGGTTGATCTTGTTAGAAGTTGTGTGAGTAGTGAGTTAGCTCAGCTGTTTCCTTATCATACGTCCAAGCTTACAGTTTCATAGAAAGAAGCAGCAGCTACAGGCGGATTCACACCAGAGAGAAGGCATACAGGCCTGATGAGTGTAGTTCAGCTTTTCCCTAAATCATTATTGCAACCTTCACAATACTGATACTGTAAGTATTCAGTGTGCAAATGGGCCTCCAAGCACTCAATGAACTTTTCATTGGCTTTTCATCTGAGCATCCGGACCAATCATAAACGTTCTTTTGGTATCTGGATGAATCAGGACATTCATATGATCCAACAAAAGAATACTTTTGGTGAGTAATAGTGCAAGTCCTAAACTACGTCACGTCAAGGATTTTCAGATGTATTTAATAGTTTGAAAAGTGTATTGCAATTAGAGTAGGTAATAACAGGCATCTTTGTCCATATCATACAGCTGTAATTTTAAAGCAGGGCCATACATTTATGGAATTTAACAAACGCTTTTTATCCAAAGCGACTTCCGTTCCCTAACTACAGGGGACAGTCTCCCTGGAGCAACTTGGTGTTAAGGGTCTTGCTCAGGAACCCAGTGATGGTGTGCTGAAGGTAGGATTCAAACCCATGACCTCTTGGTCCAGAGGCAAGTATCCTACCCACTAGGCCACCACCACTGCTTTATAAACTCCTGCCTCCTTTAGTTATAGTTACTATCCATCAAACTTCAGTGTAGGCTCTGTTTAATACCTTTTTCACATCAGAATCAGAATCAGAAAACTTTATTAATCTCAGATTGATATTGCTTAGTATAGTAAGTTCTTTTTTTGCTAAGTCAAGGAAAATTATAAATTGACTACATGTATATTTAACTTGTGTAATATAATGCCAAGGGTATCTTAACTGAAGTATTGGATTTGGATACATTGTACACCACTGAAAATTAAATCATAATAAAATGAATGTCCAAAAATCGTTATTTTCAAAAATAAAAAGACAAAGTCAAAGGAAGACAACTTTGCAGAATGTTATTTCTCATTTAATAATGGTTATTTCTCATAACAGCCTTTTAGAATAATAATTCTAATTTGTTGCCACTGCCTTAGTCACTGTGGGTTTGTTGTGAGGAATTCTATCAGAGCTTTTCCTTCACCTGACAGAGGAAGGAAAGTATAGTGATTAGTTGAGAAGCATATTATAATCATCATGATTATGCAAAATGGTAAATCATTTATTTGTAGAGGACTTGTTTGATAATTACAAAATAATAGTGTTTTTCCCCTCAAATATCCTATTCCAAATCAGCAAAGGAAATACATATTTAATCATATAAAAACCCAAAGTTTTTATGAGTAGTGTACACACTGAGTAAATATCTGAGTAAACACCTGCTCAGCTTTCTGCCTCGTGGGAACTCTTAGCTTGAACTGGGCTGAGAGAAAGTGATGAGGCCACAGATTTAGGTAGCGTGGATGAAGCAGGTCCAGGAGCTCGCGGTTGCTGATGCTGCGCTTTATAACCGAACGATCTGCCAGCAGCATAGATTAAGATGACTATCAATAATGCACTGGTCACAGCATGAGGCCTAACCTCTGGGCCAGGAGAAAGCTCCCCTGCCTCTTCTTTTTGACTCTGTTGTTTATGAGACAGGGTGTATCTTCTGTTCTCTAAAAACGCTGAAAAAGATGTCAAATTGCAGAAAAGCAAAAAACATTGTAGACAGATTTATTGTCGGGCATTAATTGTCCTAACACACATGAAGGTTGTCCTCCCAGAAGTACTGGAGCTTTTTGGTATTCATATGACACAGCTCTTTTTCTCCAGGATGTCTTTCAGCACATTCACTCTGTGGCATCTCTTTCTGGCATGTGACTGAATCGCTTTTTTTCCTCACAGACAGGAAAGAGACAAGCTATAAAAGGGGATTCACCCCTCAGAACACAACTTCAGAATGGTGACACTTTTCCAGCTAAAGGGAAAACACACACACACACACAAGTATGATGGGCTTTTTAGTTAACTGGTAAAAGACAGAACTCGTCTTTGTCTTTCACTCTCTTTCCCCTTTTTCAGCAAGACAGAGATAAAAAAGAGAATGAAAAAAGGGATGAGGGAAAGTGTTCTGGCCTCCTTGGAGATGAAATGAAAGACAGTTTCCCTCCCTTTCATAGCTGCTGGACGCCGCTTCCTGCTCAGTTTGAGAGGGAACCAATCAGACTTCACAGGGCCGCCATCGTGCGCATGCACACACACACACACACACACACACACACACACATACACACACACACATTTTCCCTTATTCAACATGCAAATCTGCCAGACTGCATGCATGCAGCCGGCGCAGTACCCTCCCGGCAGCCCGGTGAGGGCCGCATAAAAGAGAAAGAGAGAGCAGCGGCAAAAGAGAGAGGAAAGAAAGGCAGCGGTGAGAGAAAGAGCGTTTTGCGAAAAGAACATGAGGATTAGTGAGCGGCAGTAGCGCAGGGATTGGCCACTGAAAGAAAATACAAGCGAGGTGTTCGTTCAGGCAGGACCCTCTGATCCTAGAGCTAGTGGGAGGGGGCTCTCTGTCTCCATCTGTCTCATTTCTCTCTCTCTCTCTCTCTCTCTCTCTCTCTCTTTCTCTCTCTCTCTCTCTCTCTCTCTCTCTCTCTCTCTCTCTCTCTCCTCCATTCCCCCTTCACCAGGCTGCCACCCTGGCAACCCTAGCTTGCTCAGGAGCGCTGAAGCAGAGGCTTATTATCTGAACCTATCCTGAAAAGAGCCAATTACTCAAACATGCATAGCATAGCTGCCTCCACACCCTTCACATGCTGACCTCTCCTCTAAAAAACAGCCGTCTGACTATTTATCCATCTCTCTCTCGTTCTCTTTTTACTTCCCTTACACACTCTCCTTTTCAGCTTTGTCTCTAACCTCCAGTCAGCGAGTTCATGTCTGATGTTCCAGCAGATGCCCAAGCCGCCAAACTCTGCTAATTCTGTGCTGCCGTCTGTGAAAGGCCAGCGCATAACGATGAGGGCTGATGGCTGCGGTGTCCACGTGACCTGCACACACAACCATCACGCTTGCATTGCTGCGCATGCTAATCTCCCAAGTTTTTCACATCCACACTCCTCTGCTGTTCTTCCCAGAACCAGGGTTTTGCATGCACTCTAATACTACCCTGTGTCATAGTCTCACTATGTAAAAAGTGCTTTATCGGATTTTCTTAGACTAAAGACTTAATTGTAGTACTCAGGACACAACGAACTGATTTCTGCCCAAAACATTAACTAATAGGGTAATGCAAACAGCTTGGTTACATAAACAGTGTATGTGGAGAATCCACAGTACACTCATCCGCAAGTTATTTCCCGGTAAAATCACGTTTTGTTGTGATTCTAGATGAAAATCATTACCTATTACTGCTTATTTGGTGATTTCAACAGAACTTAAAACATGGTATTTAGAGAAGTTATGTCATATTTATGTGCATTATGTCTTATTATTCCAAATTTGACAAATAAGTGGAAAATGTGGACTAGAGTTTGCCAGAAAAATGTCATGTGTTCCCCACAGAAGGTGTGCTAACTTATTTTTAGCTAGGAAATCAACATAACATGTAATCTGACTGACTTTTGTTTGTGTTTTTGTGTGTAATGGTGGTATTGCTATGCATGGAATCACAGACTGACTGACACATGTGCCTGGTGCAGACAGAGGAGCTGCCACATTCACGTCCTGTGGGAGCACGTTTCCCATCACCTCAAATCTTAGCAAATTCAAAAGGATGTGCACTTTCTGTTACAATTCTGAATCATCTGTCTGCTTATTTTGGGGATGTAGACATTGCGCCTTATACTCTTCTGACTTTCAATTCATTCATTTACATTCACTTATGCAACACTTCCCGGTTCACCTGCCTGAGAGCACTCATTCTTTATACTTGTTGGTAAACACAGCACTGCTATTGTTGGCCCACTTGTCACACTGTTGCTCCTCAATATTAGAACCTGCAGTACCCATCCGAAAGAGACCACTTCTGTAGCAATAGCATTACATTTCAAACAAAATTGTAAACTGTTGGAGGAGCACTGAATCAAAAAGTTTTAGATGATCCAAAGTACTTCTTTCAGTTAAGTAGGGAAATACCCAGCATGTCATACATAATGCAAATGAACCCTTAGAGAGTATTAGAAAAGTCTGATTTCAACAAATAAAAACGGTCTAAAACAATCTAAAACAGGTGTGTTTTAGAGTGAAACAGTTTTAGACTGTTTTAGACTGTTTTTATTTGTGGAAAGAAATAAAACAGTCTAAAACAATCTGAAACAGGTGTGCACTGCCATACACACTCGCCATTTGGTGAACCCCCCCTCCCTCTGTGGGGTCCGCACTCACTTGCGTGTGGAGCTTATCCTGAAAGTACTCCTGGGTTGAAAGGTCTTTTTTTCCATTTGACCTTAGATAAATGTTTGTAAATTACAATAGCATAGGTTCTGCGTGACAGAAGAACACCAAACAAAGCTCTGCATGACGTCTGATACCTTGCGCATCAACACAAAGCAGTGGAATTTGAATATAAGGAGCTGTTTTGCTGTATGATGACAATTTACCATTTATTGCACTTCAAGTCTTTACTACTTGAAGGTTCTACATGAAGGTTCTAAATCTCCATTTCATATGGGCCTATAATTATTATTTACCCTTACACACCAGATCCAGCTCAATAGTGGACTTTACATTAGCTGATGAGTTGGTTCAGTTGTGTTGGGGCTGAGAATAGCTCAAACTGTGCAGGACAGTGGAGCTCCAAACCTCTGAACTAGATTTATGATTTTTAGAGAACCCCGATCCCAGATGAAATGCAAAATAATGTAATCTTGCCTGGCCCCATGCATTACTCATTACAAAACCTGCTCTGAGGAGCAATTGTGGAGCAATTGCAGTTTGGTAGAAATGGGAAAAACAAACAATTTCTGTAAATAGTTTGTGTATTTCTTGATATTTTGGGATGTTTTATGCTGTTATTCCCATTGGTTTACCACTCTTACCTTTTTAAATGTGAAACTCCAGTGTCTTTGTGGCAGACAAAAATGGACTTATTCATTAAATCAAAAATGAAATTATTACATAGCAGCCAATCAGAAATGTCTGAACTATGAAAGGACTAGAACGTAATAAATAAGCCAGAGGTTTAAGCAGAAGGTAGCCTACAACCTTCTCTAATGCTTGTACCTCTTGAGCAGCTTGTCATCAATCACAGTTTGTCACAGTGTCAGTTTAATCAGTGGAGAATCAGATGACCATATGGAAGAGTACATCAAATGACCAGATAAAAAGTAGAAGGAAACATTATCACCTTTAGAGGGAGACTGCATTTCATTTAGGCTGATAAATCACTGTTGTGCTTAACTCTGAAGGCTTTATTAATTTCTGCTTAGTTTGCTTAAATGAATACATGCATAATATTTTAGTATGGAATATTTCATTATGCATGTACATTTGCTTGATTGCATTAAGATCTAACCTACTAGTGCATTCATCCATAACCCCAAGGAAGCCACCTGTTTCGAGGAATGAGGTCAGTAAGCCTGGCTTCTGGGAGAGCAGCACTTTCTCACTAGCTGAAGTGATCCATGTGTAAAGTGGTGAAGCGCCAGTGACCCGCTGTCTAGAGGGGTCACCCTTTAGCACATTAGTGCATGCTTTTTTCATTCAAAACTAGAACACACACTACAATTCAAAATGCTTGCAACCACTCTTTTCAACAATACAATAATATAAAAAACAGAAATGTGCATTAAAGGATTCTAATATGATGCTAAAATTCAATACATTGTACACAATTAATAGGGAGTTGTTTAGATGATAAATGTGAAAATTATCATGGTAATTTTAGGGCAAACATTACATCCTGTAGAATATATTAATTGTTATTATTATCTAGTGATTGAGTGGAGGTGTGTGCACCAGGGGACATCTAGCTTTACAAAATGTTATTTTTGAAAAAAAACATCCCCTTGTTCTAATGTCAGCACTCATCAGCATCCCAACTGTTTCAACCACCTTTGATTTTCCACATGTGCTTTAATAATTACTTGGAACAGGGAATAATCAAATCATTTTTTAAGCAAACTTACCAAACAAAGCTCTGCATGACATCTGACACCTTGAGCATCAACACAAAGCAGTGGAATTTGAATATAAGGAGTTGTTTTACTGTGTGATGACAATTTACCATTTATTGCACTTTTGGCACAGATCTAAGGGGGGTTTACGAGGCAGAAGTCCATTCATGTAGGTCTGGACTATTTGAACGTTCTACACTAAGGTTCTCAATCTCCATCTCATATGGGCCGATAATTGTCATTTACCCTTACACACCAGATCCAGCTCAATAGTGGACTTTACATTAGCTGATGAGTTGTGCAGGACAGTGGAGCCTCAAACCTCTGAGCTAGATGATTGATTTTTAGAGAACGCTGCTCCCAGATGAAATGCAAAATAATACAATCTTGCCTGGCCCCATGCATTACTCATTACAAAACCTGCTCTGAGGAGTCCACTGGTGGACTTCAAGCTCAGGGTTTCGAAATAAAGAGAAAAGCAATAAAAAGGTCATGTTTTATAGTTGAACAAAAAACACAGTAAAGCAAAGGCGAGAAGTTTGGCAGGAAAGGGCTGTTTGCTTGTTTGGAGCAAACCTGCACACAAGGTTTGTAACAAATCTAGGTTTCTCTCTCTCTGTCTCCTTCTACCCCCCATCTCTAACATCGTCATGCTTTATAGAGGCCCCCTTCTCAGCTCTTCCCCGCACACCAGTAACACTTTATTTATTCCAGTTTCTGTTTGCCATCTGTCAGTGAAACCTCTCTCCAGACTGTGCATCAATCTCACTCTTTCTCTTTACCTGCTGAAATTAGTGGAGCAAGTGTCACTTTCGGAATCCAGCTGTTCCCCAGCTGGCATTACAGTCAACATACCTTCTCTCCTTCTCTGGCAATAAACAAATCCAAGAAAATGTTTTCAGAATGCCTCTTTGGGAGATCTGTCTGTTTTTTCAAGGCTGATAAAAGATTATGATTTCAGTAAGTGTTTCTCACCCTCCTCTTGTTTGTGTGTATGTATATGTTCAGGCTACACTTCCTGGTGTTCCATACAGAGGAGGTGCATGATGTTTTGCGGATCTGGGACGGGCCTCAGGATGGTGGAGTGTTGCTGAGAGAGCTGAGTGGCTCCACTCTGCCCCCAGACCTCCACAGCACCTTCAACTCCATCAGCCTGCAATTCACCACTGACTTCTTCACCAGCAAGCAGGGCTTTGCTTTACAGTTCTCAGGTGAGATTCTGAATATGCGTAAGTGTGTCTGTGAGTCAGTTTTTGTGTATTGCACATATTGTTTTTGTCTATTTGTATATATGCTTTTTTTATATGAAGAGAAAAATACAGATGTTTATCAAATTCAGTAAAATGATTAAAAAACCCTTCTGTTTTGGTGTTTGGATATGACAAACATGGGAATATCATTATTGCAGTGCGCTCGCAGTGATATTTACAGGAGAATTATTCAGATTTCAACCATTTAGATCATCAGAGTCATTGTGTGTGGTTAGATTTTAAATTCGATAGAGATTGGCTCCGATTTTCTTTACAACGGTGGGAGCCAAAGGTCAGGGCAAAGATAACAAAGAACTATATTATATTTGTTATTCAAATATATGACCTTTTTTTAAACTGGTGGAATACCTTTTTCATTATAGTAATGGTGCCAACAATAAGTATAAGATTACGAGAAGTGTGTGTGTGTGTGTGTGTGTTTCTCTCAAATGGTTTCATGGCATGTGTATCTTAATATCAAAACCTCTTAGACTTCTTCATAAAAGAGGCCTTAGAGGAATGGAGTTATCTAATAAGTTGGTCTCATCTCTAGGAGCCATTTTTGCAGGAACAGCTGGAAATGGAGCAATCACAATCTGGAAGAGGTCTGGCAACGATTGGAATCGGATTGCTTTAAGCTTGTACAAATGGCATGAAAGAGAGCTGAGTGACAATATTGTACCCCTACAGTCGATTTCCATCTGTTCATTTCTGGACCACACCTGTGCAATGTTATGCTATGTTACAATGAACACAGCAGAGCACCAATTTGGTGTTTGAAGTATTTCTCCTGCTCCAAAGGAAAAAGCTGGTGCTGATTTGGAGGAACAGTGACCCAGAAACACCTAGAAGTTTCATTATAGTAACATTGTAAACAGAAGCAGAGCCCATGCAGAATGTCACAAATAGACACTTGCACTAGATTTTCTAGAGGAGAGAATGAATGGCTTTTGAGTCCATTCCCAAGCCAGTCCAGCTGAGGCACAATCTCTCCTGCTATTAAGTGAAACCAGTAACCAGGGCAACCACTTTTTTCCCACCTTTAGCAGCGTGGCTCTGCCTTCCTAGCATCTAAATGAAAGAAGTTGCTAAATTACAGGAGGAAGGAAAAGAAGAGCCAGGCATTCCGAGCTGCACAGAGGGTAAAGAAAGCGGCTGCTTCTCTCTGCATGGTATTTTTGTTCCAAAGCCTTGTTATATTTTTAAACCCCCCCTTGTCTAAAGTTGAGCGAGTGTGAGGCGGCCGTGTGGAGAATCTGCACAGATGTTTGAATAAATAAGAATATGGATAAGACTTTGCCGAGTGGAACTGATGTGCACTGCTGTGCTGCAGAATCACAGAGCTCAACACAAACCTAATCTGTCTGCTCTGTAGGGGTATGATCGTCCAAAAACGGCAACAGCAATCTGCACCCTTGGGATGCTGCTCCTTTCCCATTTCCCTCTCTGAGATCCTCCCACCTTACCATTCCTCACTTCAGACTGCACAGTCCCTTAAGGTTTAGCAGTGTCAGCCAGTGCGAGTGTTGATGTTAATGTTATATTACTATTAATGAGTCTTTATATTATTTCCTGCTTTTTGTCCCAACAGTCTCTACAGCCACGTCCTGTAATGACCCTGGCATGCCGACTAATGGCACTCGCAGTGGGGACAGCAGAGAGCCGGGGGACCATGTGATCTTCCAGTGTGATCCCGGTTATGTCCTACAGGGGGCGACTAAAATAACCTGCACAGAGATCAACAACCGCTTCTTCTGGCAGCCTGATCCACCCACGTGCTCAGGTAACAATTACCACACCTGTGGGTTTGACGCTGGTGGATATTCTTGTGCTTTCCAGTAAGTGTGCACTGGTTCTGAAATGTTTTAAAGCACAGTGTGGCTGAGTGCACTAAAGTCACACTAAACTGTAACTTTTTCCAAAGACCAAGTTGAATCAGTTGGGGAAGGGAGCTTAGAGGACAGTTTTATCCAAAGCATCCCACCTGAGCCAGCAGCTCTCATGGAGTTTGCATACTGAAAATAAAATTTCTTTCAAGAATATAACCTTGAATTTTAAACTGTGAAAATAATGGTCACGAACACTATTCATTGTAATAGGCTAAACGCAGTACTCACCACATTTAGGACAGGTGTAGGATTCAACTGTGCCATTATTAAGTTGTATCTCACCACAGCAGGGTGGAGAGGAAATGCAGCACTTGGCACTGAGAGCAATAGCCACCTCCTTTCCAGTGTATTTTAGAAGTGTATAAAAGTAGGTGATCGATCAGTGCAGTGCCTCATTAAGTCTAAAGATGCACAAATGCAGTCTTAACAAGTGCGTGCACACCTTTTGTTCTTATGTACTACCTGTTTCAGCTGGCTGCTTGACTTTGTTGGACAGGTTTGTGGTGCTGTCCACACTTGCTCAATTTCACAGTCAATCTGTGGCAGCATGTAGTCAATCTACTATATATCTGATAAACAGAAAAAAAAAATGCTGAATCTCACTTACACAGGCCAGGGATGATTTTCATTAAGAACTCTTTTATAGCTTTTTATATCTGTACAGTCCATAAAGATTATATCACAAGCAAACATAACTGGCTGTGTATTGTTAAAAGACAGCGACAATGGCGTGTGTTTTAAATGATGTTTACTGGGCCTGGCTATTTCACTGAATCACTGAAAATGACTACTGGGATTTCCCTTGCCCACAATTGATATAAGTTGATTTTACATAGTAACAAAGGAATAAAGGATTGAGTGGCAAGACACATTTTCCTGGAAATAATAAGCACCACAATTTCATTAATTCTTGAGATTTAGAAGTAATTAGTAACTTGTAATAAATTATTTTCTAAGTGTAACTCCAACACTGATGAATAGTCTTCACTCAAGCAAAACCTTAAACTGTAAGTGTGGACTTTGGGACAGGCCATACTTTTTGAAATAGTCGTTTAATGAGAGCTGTTTGTAACTTTTAGGCTGTGTATGAGGGACTGAAACTATGTGCTTACAATGCACCAAGGAGTACTTAGCAGCTTATTCAATTTTGTAGATGCAATGGAGTGCTGGTATTGTCAACAGTGCGTATACAGTCAACAGCATAATTGAGCAAATTGGTGCTTTCATTTTCTTTCAATTGTGTAATAATTATGGCACTTCGAAATGGTTAACTGGAAATTATCTGATAGCACCAGAGGTGCAACAAAATACGTCTTTGCCAATGTTTGTTGACTTTTGCAAATTTTAAGTTTGTTCTTGTTGAAGTGATGCTAATTAACAATGGCAATTAAGAACCTGTAATTGGCTGCCTTGTTCGATTAGGGCCACATTGAGTTTATGTGAAAGCTTAGCTAAACCGCAAGCGATTCTGGGGGGTTCTCCAAGGTCATATGTGAAAACTCAGCGTTAAATGTCAACAGCCATTAGCATTCTCTACGTAGAGAGTCAATACAAAAGACCTTGCAACAATAAAGACTGGAGTGGAAAACTGGAGCGGAAAATAACTTCAAGCTGATTTGACCAACTCTAACCTGAGATGCCTTTAGCATTTTTAAGGTGAAAACTGGGAGCTGTGTAAAGAGGTGGTATAAAAAGAATAGGAATTGAAGGAGGACAATTAGTTTGAATGACTGCTTTCTGTGTGGTAGCTCTGAGGTTGTGTTTAACGTTAAAATAAAACCTTAAAATAATCCAGGCTGATAGAAAGTCACGTAGTTCAAATGCAGTAATTTTTAAAACCAAACTCAGCTCTGAAAATGTGAAGCAGGAAGGTTAACAGCTGAAGATGGCCTCAGTGCTTTTCGCGTTCACGGTGTAGGTAAACTTTAAAAAGGACTCTCTTTCTGCTCCTCTTTTGCACTGATGAGATCCCAGAGCCCTTTTTGTTCACAGCGTAACTCCCTTAGAACTCACGGTACAGACAAAGTTCATAAAATAGCAGATCTGAATGGCTCTGACTGGCACTGAAGTCTACTTCAGTGGCACAAAATAAAATAAAAACATTAAAGCATCACCACTTCATTAAATCTTTTTTTCAGTGTATTTGGTTTTTATTTAACACCATATTTACTATGTTGTATATTAAAATTTTATCATGTATTTTAAAGCAGCGATAACCCTGCGGTGTGTTACTTTTCAAATCAGGTTTAACTTATGATGTGTGTGATGACCATCACTCAAGAACGGTAGTAAAAAACACATGGGCTTTTGTGGATTATTGCATAAAAAAGACGGCCAGCATTGCCGTGTCTTTGCGTGATCACACAAACCTGCAGGCTGCCATTCTCCTGAGTAGTTTATTTTACCTACTAAGCACTGAAAAATGTGGCTGTGTTTGTATGGTAAGCCTTTTGGTTATTTTGCCATAAAGCAATGTGTAAAGTGGAGGATCTGTCTGGTTTATTTATTGACATAAATGCTTATCACTTTTCCAGCACCATGTGGTGGGAACCTGACTGGTCCAGGTGGTCTGATTCTGTCCCCCGAGTACCCAGAGCCCTACCCTCATGGTAGAGAATGTGACTGGACAGTAACTGTAACTCCAGACTACATAATTTCCCTCAATTTCAACCAGTAAGCAAAACCCTAATGGCTTATTTGATGTGTCTTTGTACTCTCATTTGTTGACCTAGACTATTACATGCTGCTAATTTTATCTTACAGAGTAAAGAGCTCTTAAACTAGG
The DNA here is from genome assembly GCA_037974365.1 of Hydrocynus forskahlii. Taxonomy (NCBI): domain Eukaryota; kingdom Metazoa; phylum Chordata; class Actinopteri; order Characiformes; family Alestidae; genus Hydrocynus; species Hydrocynus forskahlii. The sequence continues at coordinate 17,080,138 of JBBPCX010000147.1, read as the reverse complement.
CAGAGCATCACCACTCTTTTCTCTCTTTTTCTAGTTTTAGTCTGGAGCCGAGTTATGACTTTCTGCACATCTATGACGGGCCGGACTCTCTCAGCCCACTGCTGGGCAGCTTCTATGGTACCGATGTCCCGGAGCGCATCGAGAGCAGCTCCAATACACTTTTCCTGGCCTTCCGCAGCGACGCCTCACTAAGCAGCAATGGCTTTGTCCTGCAGTACACAGGTATTGCTACAAAATCCTGGTGGCAGGAGGGAATTTTTTCACGTAATTACCATTTCAGATTGTTATTGGACATGGCCGACATGGTTGGTGCGCGTGCCTGTGCTACAAACTACGTTATTGCTATTAATTGTATGCGACATGAGGTGATTATGAAAGGTCAAATAGCAGCTGCAGGGCAGCATGGATCCCGCGATGTATACTCACCATGTATCGACTTTGCTCGTTGCCTTTTCTCCTCTTGTTTTTCATGTGTAAGTGGACAACAGTAGCGCACGTGTAAATTGGTTGTCTTGAAGATCAGAATGTTCTCTTGATCCTCCCCTACTTTGCACTCCACGTAATTATCGACCCACAGTAGTTCTCGTGAGCGGCTTGAAAAGAATTATGAATTATTAGAAAAATGAAAAGCAGGGGTGCGTGCACTGAGGCTGGGGTTTGATCAATGCCGTGCTGTCACACCAAAGGCCCAGCTCAAATGAGAACAAATGCCTGTTTGTCGTCCCCGAGCGCTCCCGCTGACCACAGTCTGCTTTAACTTGTTTGCTCATTCAGGGGTTACTGTGCAAATGACAAACATGTCTGCTGTCGTGTGTGCCTCATGCAAATTAGCCACGTTGACTGGAGATGCAGTGGATTTAAGACACGGTTTGTCTGTCGTTTTTCTCTGGTTGACTGTGCAGTGTCTAGCCTTTGTAAATCAAAGCAAAGGTGCATGGAATAAAACGGAGAACAGCTGGCGGAATGGCCACTCGAGGCACTAACACTAAACATACCCTTTTAGTGCCAGTGAACTCGAAGTGAACTGTGCTATTACACCAGCAACTGATGGAGATGGGCACTGGCCTTGGCTGGTGGGCGCTGGCCAGTGAGAGCTCACCCTTTAGCTGTGCTTAGCGGAATGGGGAACAGTATTCTCTCAATCTGGTGGAGCAGATGGACTCAGTGTGTGGCGCTCTGAAAGCTCCAACTCCAGACCCCAATCGCCTCACTAATGAATTACTATGAACTAATAATGTGGAAAACAGTGTAAACATGCACACTTCAGCTTGTTTGTTTATCCGCTCTTTCTTTTGAGCCGTCCTGCGCTCCCACTTTTGGCTCCAGCTACCCTTGGTTGCCCCGTCCGTGCCAGTGCTCTTGGATCAAGCTTCAGGCACCGTCAACCTCTAAACAGACCAATCAGCTTTTCACAAACCCCCGACTGGGTCTGATTGGCCTCAGAGGTGTGGTATGTGGGCCAAGACTCTGCACGCTTGACCGATAGTTAAATAAACACCACACACATGCACACATACTCTTTCAACTGCTCTATTATACCTAGGTGCTCCCTGCCAGATCCAGTATGTTGAATGCATGAAAACACTGACCCACGTGCACACAAGCACTTGCCCTCACACACACATCTGAACGAGTCCTTAAGGCTGGCTGTTGTCCAGTCTTAATTACAGGCCAGTTTCAGGCCGGAATATGGATGAGCAGAGTGAGGCCAGGTGCTGGCTAAAGCTAACTATCAGGCAGTGTGGAGCAGATTGTGAGGGCAAGAGCTGTCCATGCTAACCTGGCTAACTTTAGCTCCTGTTTTCCCTTAAAGGAACTGACAGTTCATACATATCAAAACCTTCATCCTGCACAAAGTGCATACGGAGTTATTTATATGGACAGTAAGGGATTTTTAATCATTGGAAAATAACCGCAATCAAATTATTGTCAAATATTACTATACAACTTTATCAAATTGTGATCATATGCCTGTCAGTGTGTTTGCATAACCAGGTTCAAAGCTCTTTTATAAGGAGACCCGGTGTTTGAAGTTACAGTTCAACACCTGGCTTAGCAGAAGAGAACTTTATCAAGGTAAAAGACAAATACTGGTAGGATGTATCTAGAAAAGAGAAACAACAGACTCATACTGACCAGATGCCACTCATAAATATGTGTTCTGTGTTGCGTACAGGGCTAACAAAGTTAACCAACAAAATTGTAATGCTAGAGCAAATCTGTCAAAAAGTTTAACAAACAATCAAGAATGAAACAATGAATTAACTGAAAACACTCTACTTGGAAGATAAGAATGATTTACAGTGATGGGTAGTCCTTATACTCTACTACATTAATTATGTGCCTTGAAAGATTATGTCCATTAATACAACAGTGTCATGTTACCACTCCCATTTGTCATAACGGTTAATTAAGGGTAATGACAGCATATGGCACCGTCCTGGACATGTTTATGGCATGGTTATGTCAACGCTTTGTAACAAAATGTGATCTTGTTACATTTTGAGATTTTGTCACTTATAAGACAAGAAAGGGACAAACGTCTAAGAGGATGCAGGTCAGGCCATGGATGGCTAGCAAACAGAGGTATGCATTTTGGGTCGTGGCTCAAAACAAACAAGAGAAAGATCACTGGAACCTTAAAGCAAATTCAGAGAGGCACACAAAGAAAAGCTTTTGTTTAAGCTGCACTGGCTTTTTCTCTGTGCATGTGACCAGGTAGGAACTGGGATTGATTTCTAATCTGGGCCCGAAACCTTCAAACACAGTACACTGCACAGAAGCCTGATCCATGAGTGACTGTTCTGTGTAGTCAGCAGGGCTCGATCCAGCATAGTGTCACTTTCAATCTCTCCTGTTTCGGCCTGAAGCAGAGCCCCATCTATGCGCTGGGGTGGGGCAAAGATCATTATTTCTAGGCTTCTCAGGATATAAATGTATGTTTCTATTAGTAATTTCTTGTGCAGATATCTTTGTGCACTTACTTAGACAAAGTGTCTCATCTCAATTAGGAGCCTTTTCTTTGGATCAACGTACTTGTTCCTGTGCTGACCTTTAGCTGCCTTTGGAGCCATCGCTGCTTCACTAGCAGTGCGAGATCATTGATTTTAACAAACAGCCAATAAATCACCCACTTTCTGTCACCCTTTCTGTCTCCGTCCAATCCTTCTCCCCTTCTCCTTCTGTCACAGAAAACCCTAGAGAGTCCTGCTTCGAACCAGGCCTCGTCCGGAACGGAACGCGCATTGGCACAGAGTTGAAGCTGGGCTCCACGGTCACCTACTACTGCGATAACGGCTATACTCTGGAGGGAGATGCCACTCTCACCTGCATCATGGGGTCAGACAGCAAGCCCAGCTGGAACAAACCAAAACCTGTGTGCATAGGTATGAGCTACTTATTTTGAATGTTCTCTAATAAGTGAACTGAGTGTTAATATCAGACATGATTATAGAATAACTTTATATTATTAATGGAATGATGGAAACAGTCTCAATTTTTTTTGTCATTTTATATATATAAAACATTAAATAAAATAGGACTTCAGTACTTCAAGTATTTTGGTGAACAAGTTATTGAATTTAGTTCAAGCTATTATTCATATTACATGTTATTGAATTTAGTTCAAGCTATTATTCATATTCAAGCTTGAGTTTATATTATTATAAGCTCAAGCTATTATTCACAATGTGTGAATACTAATATGTAATACATATACATTACATATAATATATTATATTCAGACAGTTTCTGAATACCCCGAATACTGGCTTTTAGAATCAAAAATGGTGGTACTCCGAAAAAATATCACTATTCTTACATATTAAAGATGATTCATTAAACTCTGTATCCCTCTATTGCACACAAAGCTATTACCTGCACATTGTGTACTGAATATTTTGCTTCTAATCATTTAAGCCCACCCACACATTATTTGTTAGTCATTGGCTCTTTTAGCCTGAACTGCCACGGTGAGAGCAGTGAAGGTTGTTGAGCTGTGAGATGAGGTGATGTGGGTGCCTGACATGAATGCATGATGCACTGAACTCACGGTATTCATTTATTTATTTATTTATATGATTTTCCCTATATTAACAGTTATCCATCCATTTTTCTTCCTTTAATTCTAGTAATGATCTAACATCTGGGAAGCTGCACAGGACTAGCATATCCAAATGCCTTTTCCTGCTGCCAGCTCGGTTCATATTATTGAAAACAGTGCTTCTAAACTCTTGTGGTATGTACTTTTAATGTCACAAAAGTTGCGAAAAAGTGTGTGGATGCTAGCTGGGTAGTGGAAGGTAATGTTGTGTGCACTCTGTTTCCTGGGAGAGAGGGAGAGGCATTTCTCTGCAGGCTAACCTAGAGACATTGTGAAAACATTGCAATTTCTTTTCAGCAAATACTGGCGACATCCACAGGAGCAGCTCAGCAATCAGACAAGGAAAGTAATTTAAGATCAGCGGAATGAGGGTGCACTGCAGAGGAGATGGGGAGACAGAAAATTAGTGTCTAATACGCTCTCTCTCTCTCTCTCTCTCTCTCTCTCTCTCTCTGTCTATCTATCTATCTATCTCTCTCTCTTTCAGCTCTGTGCGGTGGTCAGTACTCCGGGCTAGAGGGAGTAGTGCTCTCCCCTGGTTATCCTGGAAACTACAGCAGTGGGAGAACATGTCTCTACTCAGTGACCGTGCCGAAGGACTACGGTATACAAGAGACTTGCACATTAGGGCTGCACAGCATGCACAGAGTACCATATTACTATTTAATTGCTACATCCTGAGATTACCTTGGCTTGCAGTGTATTAAAAACACATGGGAACTCTTAAGGAAACTCTAAGGGTCATACAAATGTCGTGATTCGTCCAACAACAAATGATATACTGCACAGCCCTGCTGCAAATGCTGAACCTCTACTCATGTGCCTGCAGCCACAGTCTTGTGACTGTGTCTGATGCAGTCAGCCAGTGTCAGATTTGGAGTTAAAATGAAAGGTTAGGGTTAATGTGAGTGTTGTATTTAGGGATTCTGTTCTGTTGAGTTGAATAGGATTTAGATGAATTTCAGTTCAATAGTATCTACAAAGCAGCTAGAGTGGCCCATCCAATTAAGCCTCTGTCCCACTACTAAAGCCTGCATCATATGGAGTCTCTTGCTGTTTCCCTCTCCCTCCGTCTGCTGAAGAGGGCTAATGAGAAATAAGCGGCTGCTGCCGGGCTTGTGATTATTGTCATCCCTCATTTCCCCCCAGCAGGTGCTACTTGACCACGGGACGCTGTTGTCTGATCCATAAAAGGTGGAGGTCGTTTGGGCGATTTGGAGGGCCCTGCAGCATCCCGGCACTGGCCAATTCAAAACAGGAACATTTTTTTCTCTGGACTAAGTTGAGCAGTGTGGAAATAGAGATAATTAAGGCGCACATTTTCATTGGCGCCGTCTAATGACTTTGAACCTAAGGGAGAGGCTGAGTGCTTCATCAAGTGAAACCACGGAACTGAATTGTTTTCTGTGGTCCACGTCTGGCGAATCACATTGCTGAACGCCAGGGTGCGTACCGGAGACACAGGTGGTTCTGTGTGATTAGGTACCACATGTTCCGGTGACACACTCGTTTACTGAATCATGCTCCCATCTGAGTGTTCATGAGTGTCAGTGTCAAAAATGCCATTCCTCCTTTTTTTTGTAACATGTTTTCTCTCTCTGCCCTCCACAGTGGTGTTCAGCCAGTTCGCCTTCTTCCAGACGGCACTGAATGATGTGGTGGAGGTGTACGATGGTCCTACTCAGCATGCCCGCGTCTTGAGCTCACTTTCTGGGGCTCACTCAGGTCAGCACACCCCCAGTTTACCGTGCACCTACACACTCCTACCTGTCAGTCTGGGACATCTTGGTTTCATGAAGATTTGTGATTCAATTGAGGAATACTGGTATGAAACAGAATTAGCGGCTTCCCAGTGGTGCAACTGTCTAAGTGTATTCCCCATCATCAAAAGAACTGTGGTGTTTCCACACCCATCCCTGGTCTATTTGGGTTGGCAGATTGGTCCTCTCTTGCCCTCCTTTACAAGAGAGGACCATTCTCTCTTACAAGAGAGGACCATTCTCTCTTATAAGAGAGGACCATTCTTTTACAAGAGAGGACCATTCTGTGATGATAGCCAGCAGGAGCATCTGTTAGCTGATGTAACATTATTGGCAAATCGTGTTCTCTAGGCATGTTGAGCTGTGCAAATACATTACATCAGCACTAGCTGGTAAAAAGCAATGGCTGATTTCACAGGGCAGCGTTAACAATGTGGGGTTGGAGGACAACTTGTTGGCTAGTAAATTGCAGTGACAGAACTGGGAAGAAAAACATGGAATATATGAATTTACACCAAGCTTTTCTTGGATTTTTTTTTTTTCATTTGAAAATCAACTTTTTAAGGTTGATGCATAAAAGTGACAATTTCTGCTCTTTTTTAGTCACACCATTTCTCGGTGCTGTTATTACATTTTTTGTGAAGAATCTAAGGAAATGTAAAGAATGTGGTCTAACACTGAAAAGCTGTGCATTTAATTTTGTTTTCACAAACTACCACTTTGAACAAGAACATACCGAAGAAATAGGAAAAAACTACCTGTCTGAAATGAGCTCTAAAGGAGCTTGCACACTAAGAGATGATCACAGCACATACAATCAAATAGTGCACCTTTATTCAGTAATATGAAACAGTTACTCACCGAAAACAGCAGCTTTAGACACTGAGGGGTTTGACTTTGGCCAGTGTGGATGCCATAACTCCTCTGGCATCAGATTTAAATTAATTAAGGGGTCCATCGCCATACTCTCTGAATGACTCTCCTGACAATACGCTTGATTCAACAGAGTTAATGACTAATGTTATGAATAACTGTAATTGATTCTACTATTTTAAAATAGATGTTGAGTCACCACCCTAAGATCAGTGCGTCGTGATGCATTTTTACACCCGCAGCAGAAACATATGGGGGTGACACATTAGGGGCAAAATTACAGGCTAAATTCATTAGGTGGATTCATTTCCAAAGTGACAGACACTGAGCTTGTATACATTTCATAGTGCTGTGAAATTCTGCGGCTTTTTATAGCATCAGTCCCCCTGCAGTTGTAACCAGTTGAATGGGGCCTTTTAAACTTGCCTCTCTGGGTCTCCAGCTGTTTAGCACAGCGCTAAATGTGCGTGGAAGATTCTTTCTTAATTATCAGGATGCGTTGTAGCCAAGAGGAGGAAAACACTGGGTTTCTGTAGTCAACATAACTTAATGACTCATAGAAGCAAAGTTAAACAGGCAGCCTAATGCAGAGTTAAACAGTTCTGGCTTAGAAAAAAAAGGTCAGACAAAAACCTTGTTAGCATCAACTCTGACGCATTTTAATAGCCCTGTAGTCACAAACAACACGCTCAAGCTTTATAATGGCTGCTGACGCAGAGCATCAGAGCATTCCTCCTTCTGGGCTCCTGTGTTGTCCCTGGTGACACGTCTCCCCTGTGCACACTTATATTTTTCCTCTGCACTCCGTTAAGTCAGTTGTTGCAGTTTATGTGGTGAATTCATTCTCTGCTTTTGACATTATTTTTTTTACATTCGGACAGCAATGAAAAATTATAGAAATTGAATCTAATCGGAATGTAGACTCTATTGTGAATGGTAAGATCCCTAAAAAGTCTTAGAATAAATAGATTTGAATAATTTAAGATGAATGAAAATATGTTTTATGATTAAATGTTTTCAGCGATGGCTAAAGGCCAGGTTGGAAATCCTAAAGAATCCTAATTTAGAACACTATGACAATCAAAAATTATCCGACCAACGACAGTACTGAGGGCAAAAATGAATCAGTGATTAACTATAGAATGTCAAACTCACTGAAAAGACAAACAGTATTGGGCAAAAGCAAACTGTTGAAAACTAATTATCTGAGCAGTAAGTGTGTTTTTGCCATCAAAGAAACATGGTTCAACAGTAAAATATGTAAACACACATTAGTGCTGTATTCATTAACAAGAATGTCTCACATTCCTGAATAACTCACTGTTTGAAATATAAACACAGGAGGATAATATGAAAAGATGCATTGTAGAGAATCTTTCCAACTCTTTAGCCAGATTATCTTTAGCCAGATTATCTACTATGAAAAAGCATCCAGTGAATGTGTCTTCTGAGTTTTTATATGTACAATGATACACATGCCTTGCGTGTTGTTCACTACCTATATCTCCCCATCACATCCTTAACAGGGTAAAATAGCTGAAAGATTTAGGTCCAATTTAAAAGGTACTATGATTTTCTGTTCTCCTCTCCTCTCCTCAGTTAAAGTGTGTACACTGACAGCATATTTCCATCTTTTCAGTTCACTTTGTGAATAATCTGTAAAACTTCTTAATGGCTGTTTATGGATGAACTGTGAAGCTGCTTTAGAATTGCTTCCCATGTATTCATGACCATGCCAAGGTCCTGCAACCAGACAGTGTGCAGATCTGTGGCGAGTGATTGGACAGTAAATATGATATAGGATTTGATCTACCTATTGTGTCATTTATCAGATTTTGTTCCTAAAAGTTCTCGGTTTAACAAACAAAATCTGAAAAATGACACTCTATGTAGATTACATCCACAGACTAGCTGATATTATATTTAATGCACAATTGTGAAGCAATTCTAAAGCGGGCTCACAGTTTATCCATAAGCAACTGCCATGGAGTTTTGCAGTATATGATTCACAGATTAAACTGGTCCATGAGTAGACTAGTCCATATCTGCTTTTGATTGTAACATATTTCTGGCCTGTATCTTTCGCTAGTTCTTCCCTATCCTCATTCTGGAAATGTTCGACTTCCTCTCTGTGATCATGTTTACCAGTACTTCCCTTCCCAATGGTTGGTCTCTTTGGAGTTCCTGCCTGTAGGCTAAAAAGACCGTTCATTTTTGTCCACTGGAAAAAACCAAACCTAACTTCCCACACCCTTTGGATAAAGTATGGTAGGCCTTCTTAGACCACTTCTTAAGACACAGCTTGATCCTTCTGCCTCTGATTGATTATCTTTCTGCTTTGCCACTGTGCCTAAAGTACTTCTTCCTCTGAGTTCCTTTTGTGAAATTCACTCAGACACCCCCACATTCTCTCCTGAGTTTGCATTTCATCCTTCTCAGTATGCTGTTTCATTTTTCTTCCTTCATGTGGTCTAATAAGTATTAAATGCTTGATTGATTCTTATATAAAATGCTATTAATTATAAACAAATGTGCAGCAATCCTTAAAAGCAGGGAAAGACTTTTGTCTTTGCACATCTACATTTATGTGCAGGCTTACCCATGAAAATTCGAAACACCAGACACATTTTTAAACCTCTGTTCTTGGTGAATGGACGATTCAAGAAGTTGGTATCCAGGATTGCATCACTGTCTGTCTATTTTAGTACTTAATACACAGGATTACAGTGCAGCTCCAGCACTACAGCAGTGCTGGTAATAATAGCCTGGCTGAAATAAGCTGCAGGTGTAAATAAATCGCAAGTCAGGGTTTCCCCACGTCTCACCCCGGTCCGGATTATTAGCTGTCACTCTGACAGCTGCCCACAGAGGCCTGCATTAATAACTACCCAGCATGCCACAGGTTCAGGTGGCGGTGGTGGTGTAACCCAAAGCCTGCCACGACTGTGCAGTCTGCGCAGTGCTTCTCGTCTCTGGTCACTGCAGGAATCTGTCAGTGCTGAATCCGAGCAACAAAAAAAAAAAAAACTCTCATCATGCCCAGCGGAGCCCCAAGGAAGAATCACATCCACTGCGCAGCACCTCCCCACAGTCCGCTGTGTGTTTGCACATATGCACACACACGCACAATGAAACACACAGCATATGTTGAGTAATGAGATCCGCAGGGGATGTCTACCTGACGTGGGAGGGGATACAGTAAATACCTGGCAGCGAGGAAGAAAGCCGGAATGCAGGCGGCTCTCAAGAGATTTGTCCCAGCCCAAGAGACCTGCATTCATTCTGTTGTTTCACAAATGTATGAGCTGGAAAAATTAACCATTGACACCTGAATGTGATATCTTCCACCGTCATCGAAAAGTAGTGGACTTTTTATCGCCCGGTAGTAATAATGATGATTTTATTCGCTTTTCCACTTCTCCTTGCTCCATCAAACTGTCTCATGCAGGAAATAAATGCTATGTATAGTTAATGCTGAATGACCAACCGACTTTATCAAACAGGCACACTTGCGTATCCTTGGAATCCATATTTGTGAAATTGTTGCAAACACAAACGGACAATGAACTACCTCAGTAGTGAACGTTCCTTAGGCTAGTCATACTGTATTTCACACAATTTTTATTATATTTTTAAATACTGAAAATGTCTCTATTTATGCAGTTTTTTTTTACAGCACCCCTTATTTCTAATGTACAATTAATATGTGCTTTAATATGGACCCACAGTTGTCTGAGGGTCCTCAGTTTTGTTGCATTAGATAAAGAGGTAGGTAGGTGGGTGCATGTATGGATGTGTGGATCATATATGGTGGAGGAGTTTGGTGCAACAGAAATATTATTAAATAGTTTTTTGGGGTTTTTTAAAATCATTTTTCACTTCTTGTGCAGGCGAGTCCCTTCCATTGGCCACCTCCAACCAGATCCTTATTCGTTTCACTTCTAAAGGACAGTCCACCTCCAGAGGCTTCCATCTGGTCTACCAAGGTACTGCTAGAAAACTAGTTTGCTGTGTATTGTCAGCCTCTGGCTTACCTACCACCCATACACCTTTATCATAGCTACCACCCACAGGCCGGAGATACTCATCAGCATCAGTTTATAGGACTGCAGTCCCAGAAGAGGGAAAAGGGCGGAATTATTTAAAACATGCTCACATACCTCCACACACACACACACACACACACACACACACACACACACACACACACACATACACACACGCAGATTAACAAATGACACAGTGAATGTGGTGCACCTTAGTGGCTGCTCTGGGGCCTCCCTCACAGCATGTCCTAACTCTATCTCTATAATAGATGACCTGACTTTTAGGAGCTGAGGTGGTATTATTATACTATTTCACCTCCTCAGCCTGCTGTAATCATGGGCCTGTACATTTCCCTATTGTGTCCTTAATGGGAAAAGTGACACAATGTGTATCAGTGTTTAAACAGTGTTCTCTCTGGGCATCACTGTAGAGCTGTCAGCTCTACTACATTTTACCTTTACAGGTTTTTAATGTTTAGTTACTGTTTTGCTATACATTTGATTCATATTAAACTCATGTCTATTTGTACGCTTATATAATTAGATAATGGATCTTTATCAAATGAATTACATTTGCATTCGGTTTGCATTGTGTCCACTTTTGATGCTCTGGATGTCAAGAACTGACAAAGACTTGTACAAAAAAGTGCTTGTTGTCTCTTTTAAATAAGACTGCACAATCTTTTCAAATTTGAAATCGTGATAAAAATTCTAATCATCCAACTTTAGATATTTAACTTTTCATGATTAGACTGGGGAGTTATTGTAATGCTAATTTGGCATTCCCTCACTTCTGCTAGCCGTACCAAGAACAAGTGCGACTCAGTGCAGCTCGGTCCCAGAGCCCAGGCATGGGAGACGCACAGGGAACAACTTTGCGGTGGGTGCTGTGGTGCGTTTCGAGTGTAATGCGGGATACACACTGGAGGGCTCCAGCGCCATCGAGTGCCTGACGGTCCCCAATGCTCTGGCCCAGTGGAACAGCACGATCCCCAGCTGCATTGGTGAGAAAGCCCCTCTAGCATTTTCATCCTCACTGCATACATGTAATGCCACAGGCAACAGTGCTCAGCTAGGGGTCTTACTGAATGTACAGCATGCCATGTCATTTGAATGTTTTCAGCGTACTTTCCAGATTTTATGTGTAGACAGTGTTAAATGTGTAATGCCCACTCCTACGTTTTTTTGGACAACCTAATTTGTTCAGTGATATAGACACAGAATACGTATCTATTATTTACCAAGTACAGTTTCATACAAGCCCATCTTTTTGATGTATATAGTATTATATATGACACATGTGCATATTTG
>JBBPCX010000147.1:17039624-17059186 GCA_037974365.1 Hydrocynus forskahlii | reverse complement strand
TTGATTGATTGATTGATTGATTAAGTGACTGATTGATTAATTGATTGATTGCACACATCGGTAAAGCAGTCCTGTTTATAAACTGAGTGCTCTTTTTTTGGATCTCTTCTTTTCTCACTTCATTTCTCAGCGGTGTCTCTCACAAGTTGCCCAGAGCCAGTTATACCTATGAATGGGTTCAAAGTTGGTGAGCGTTTACAGATGAACAATGTTGTGTCCTTCCAATGTGATCCTGGATATAATCTACAGGTGAGCTTCCTTCATGCTTGGCCTACATAACAAAAAAAAAGTCTCTGAAGCTGCCTGTGACACTGGGATGCTTTGAGGGCTTGGCTTTGAGTCTCACTTCTAAGTGGTTATGGCCAAAAAGGAGATCAAAGCACAATTCGGAGTGCACTTTGAAAGAGGTGTGAACTACAAAGCCCTAGAAGCTAAAGAGAGGAGGCAGAACTGTGGCAATAAAGAAATCAGTCAATGAATTAATAAAATTTATTCTTTTCATTCTTTTTCTTTCCTTTTTTCGCAGGGAGTGTCACATATCACTTGCATGCCGGGAACTGTGCGGCGCTGGAACTACCCTCCTCCACTCTGCATTGGTATGAAGCTTTCTGAGGCATATAAAGCACTGCATACACTTTAAAAATGAAACAACTTTGGAGTGATTGTATGAATATGAATGCTGGGACGAAATGAATAAGGTAGTCATCAGGTTACCTTGGCTTGACTAAAGCTAATTTTTCTCTTTGTTATTCTAAACAGGCACAGCAGCATTACGTAGCCATTTAATTCAGCAATTTCAGCTTTAGTGAAATTGGCATTATGGATGCACGACATAATAACAAGGCTACAGAACACTACTCCTGCCAGGAGTGTTTACAGTTTTGCACCTTGCTGTTTCGGAATTCAAGAGTCATCTCGGCTAAAATGAAAAAGTGGATTGTTTTGCCCTATGTCTGGTTAAAATGGAACCTATCCATTAGTTGACTGACAATAGGTTCCATAGCGACTAGCATGTCATTAAGATGCCCTCAAGGCCACTCATCTCTCAGTCTGCTCTCAAGTGGGACCCTCTCACTCCGCAATAACCACATCAAGGTTTTGTGCAATGGTAAATACTAATAAAACCATGGCCATTGTAGGTTCAGTCCCACCGTACTGCATGAGCTGGTACGTGTGTGTTTTACACAGAGAGAGAGAGGGAGAGAGACAAATAGAGAGACTAGCATGTGTGCCACAATCCCTGCTCATGGCTCTTGACAAACGTGAGTAATGGCTGTGACCTACTCTATCCTAATTAGTTCCGTCTCACGCTACGATTGGCGGAACTACCAGGGAGATTCATGGCTTGTACCGGCATCAGCAGTTTCCTGATTGCCCCTGATTGTCCAGACACACAGTACATTTTGAACCTTTCCGTTCTCTGTTGGGGATCCGGGGCTTTGTAGGGCTGTATTCACAGAGCCTTGCCAGGGCTTTAATCAAAATGACGCTGGAATCAATCAGTGGGTTCGGCTCGGAGCTCTCTAAACTCTGAGAGAAGAGCGTGAGAAGGTGTGCATCTCTCCCAAAAGGAAGAGTGGGAGGGCTTTTGAAACAAAGTTAGAAAGCTACATGACGCCTTTGATGCTTCTTAAAGATTAATTGGTCCTCTTTAGTCATGTTCTCTTTATGAAGTCAACAAAAGGAATATATGTTTCTTCCTCTTCATTTCTAAATCTTGCTTCTAGATTACAAAGTACTGAACTATACACACAGCCTCTATATGGCCACTGGATAGGCACTGTTCTTGCTTTCTGAGCTCAAGGAGAGGACATGTTTTGTGACCATAAAGCAAATTGTTTTCTGTCTTCCTTTATTGTCCTCTTTTCATGTAGCACAATGTGGTGGGATCAGAGAGGAGATGGAAGGAACCATCCTTAGCCCTGGTTTCCCAGGAAACTATCCTAGCAACAGCGACTGCACCTGGAGGATCTACCTACCAGTTGGCTATGGTGAGGACACCGCAAATGAAGAAACAAAGCTGATAGTAATACAGAATGCTAATATTGACAGATATTGTACATTTTATGTTTCAACAGGAGCCCACATTCAGTTTCTCAATTTCTCCACCGAGGCCAACCATGACTTCTTGGAGATCAGGAATGGCCCTTTTGACACCAGCGCTGTGATTGGCAGATTCAGTGGACAGGATGTGCCAGCATCTCTTCTAACAACGTCCCATGAAACCACAGTGTATTTCCATAGTGACCACTCTCAGAACAAGCCAGGATTCAGATTTGATTACCAAGGTACAGAAATCTATGCCTCTGTGGGTTTACTTGGCAAATGACGAGATGTAGTTTTTAAAATATATCCAAAAACTGAAAGGTTCCATAACATTTAGCAGTACTTCATCAAAGCAAATAGCATTACAAATATTGTAGTCTACCACTCTCTGAACACAGGTTTACATGACGCACTTAATTGAATACCTTTGTAATTTAGCTCTCTTGTCCAGTCAATCAGTCACTAACTGCCGTAATGGGTCTGAGTCTACAAAGCTGTGTATGAAGTTCACTGGGGGAGTTATATATTCCGTGGGTCCTTTGCCTTATAATTGCGCCTCTGAATATAAAAATCTGAAGAGGCAACTGTAATAGGTGCAGGAATTTATATTGTGATTCAATAAACGTTTGTGAAATTGAAATGCACTATCAGTATTTACATAATTATGTGAACATTAGCATATAAATCAGGCCTTATATTCAGTGCAGTACTCTTACACTGAGCCTGCATGATTTATTTCTCGCATAAGATGCCACTATCCATAGAAATCAGTTCTTCTTTTTGGATTTATGCCGCTGGTCTGTCCGCGTCCCTGGCTTCTTTCTTACTTTCTTTAACAGTTGGAGGAGAATTTGGTGGGAGTGCACTGATTGTTTTAATCTTATGCAGTATTCAGATCGGCCTCTGGTAGACTTGTTTTCAAATATTTCTGAAAAGTTCATTTAAGATATGGCATAGATGGACCTACAGATAGAGAAACTGAGACACTTGATGAGCATTCTGAACGTCTACAGCAATTTTTTCCGTCTCCAAAAATCAACAGTGACAGTATGCCAGTCTAACCATGAGAGATGCCCGTGGCCACCATTGTGAAAGCCTTGCAGAGAGACAACAACTTATTTTTCTCTCGAATTATTCTTGTGGTCTCACTAATCCTAATTATGCTCCGAGTTGCTTTTCAGAGCTTATGTTTTTTACCACTGTGCTCTTCTCTGTGTCATGCTGTTCAGACACCCCCAGTTAAAGGTACCCAATCTGAAAACTTTGAACTGAATTCAACTTCTGAAAGCTATAAAACTTCCTGTTCTCTCACTCCTTTTCGGTTTATCAAAAACAGGCATCTGCTCTCTCTCTGATTCCAGGCCTTAGATCGATCGGGATTGCAATCACAAAAACATTATTACAGGCAGCGGTCCAATCTTAAACTCTGACAAGCTGCGTTTTTGATGGCCGTCTGAGATTGGTTTTGTGTGTGCCTGTCTTTGTCCCTCAGCCTATGAGCTCCAAGAATGTCCAGACCCCGAGCCCTTTCGCCACGGGGTGGTGGTGGGTGCTGGCTACAACGTGGGACAGTCCATCTCCTTTGAGTGCTACCCAGGATATCAGCTCATGGGGCAGTCGATTCTGACCTGCCAACATGGCACAACCCGCAACTGGGACCACCCTTTTCCTCGCTGTGAAGGTACAAGCCATTCATTTCCTTACAAGCATACTGTTCAGAAGCACAGTGTCGCACACCATTAAGAATGAGTTCTCTTTGCGTTTTTTAAATAAGTGTGATTAAAACATTGGTTCTATAAAGTCTCAAACTGTACCAGTCACTCCCCATCTGTATGTGGAAACGAAGCTTCAAAACTAGGTTGCAATGGTTGCAATGTCACATTCATGAACACAGTTACATATAACACATTCAGCCTACAGCAATTAAGCTCGCCTGTTCACAGTGAAGTGATAGTTGGTGTTTTATTACTGCAGGCAGTCTGTAGTTCTTGAAGCATAAGATGTGGGAGAAAACAATGGAACATTGTGCTGTTCTTGGCTGTCGGGAAGCAAGTGTGTCATAGCATCTTGGATTCACTCAGTCAATTGATTTTTTATGAGGATTTCATTTCAAACATATTTCAAATGAAACTGCTCGCTGAGGTGTGAGGGTCATCCAAAGCAAAGAAACCAGCATGTGTCGCCAGAACTGAGCACGGGACTCCTCTCTTGATGAGAACCAGGTGAACGACATCAAGGGAGGAGCTTGGACTCTTTAAAACATGAACTCTCCAGCCAGTAGGGAGAGAGAGAATGGAGAGGAGAGAGACTAGAACGAGCCAGTAGTTTGGTGTTCAGCCTATAGTGGCGGTGGTTTGTCCGTTTTGCACTAGTATGTAATATATTTTGTAATAATAAACAAGAAAGCCATGATGGTTATGTAAAACTAGAAAAATGTTGAAAATGTTCCTGTTCATTTGTTAAAGTTGGACCAAAACAGAATGAATGTAGCTAATTTGTGCCACATTGCTGAAGATGTTATGGATAGGGTGCTAAAGGGCTTCATTGATAACCGGAATGATTGAGACATTCTGCTTTTATTTCTTGTGATTTTTTCCACTGGGAATTTTTTCAGGCAAAACAATGCACAGACAGAACTGCGCAAACTTATTCACTTAAACCACCTGAATGAACCTGTGTTCTCTTCTCTCATGCCTCAGGCACCTCACATTCAATACTCGCTGAAAACCATGATGGAGGGTAGAGAAAAAGAACGGGAACCTCATTCATATGCCTTACGCGTGGCCTAAATTCATCCGCTCAGATTTTCTTTTGCTTCAATACAGCAAGTAAAATAAACATAAGGTCATGTGGTGTGTGCGAGGGGGCTTATGAATGGGCACAGGAGAGAAAAGATGTTTGGAGACATGCTCTGTGTGTCAGAGAGTGTTTTCTCTTCCATTCATGTGGCTGGGCTTTGGAGCATGCTTGTGCTAGTTAGCATACCTGAAAAGAATCGCACAAACAATACACGCAGACCCTTGGCCCTGCAAGAAGAATGGTGTGTTTGTCCCATGCACTGATCATTTTAACCATAACCACCAGAATACACTGAGGTGTTTAGAGGTGTTTTGGCTTGCATCATAAAAGCACCTGGATATTGATGTTGGACCTCTTTATAATTCAAAGAAATTCAGAAAAAAAAGAATTTAACTGCAAATATTTGCTGTGAATACCTCCTGAGACCCTGGGCAGTTTTCAGGGACTATATTTTGTTGCTGTATGACTGTCAAATCGGCAGGTTTTTGGACAGGACAGGTAGATGGTGGATGTACCACTGAAGAGTCAGTCAGAAGTTAATGGCCCTTCACCTCAGGGCATGCTGGAATGACCCAGTGCTTCAACAGTTACACAAAGTCTTCAAACGCAAGTCTGCTGAGTTTCCATGTCCTAACTTGGTAAGGTGTGCACTCAGTCTATGATGTCAGTCCGGCACAAGTACAAGTTTCGACAGGTGCTGGAGGATTAGTCTTGGACAGAGCACCAGTGGTGACATCCTGTTCTCATGCCAGTGTGGTGTTCTTTCCCCAGCTACTGGCAAGGTCTCCCCATCACACAGAGTCACCAAGTTTGAAGAATAGCTAACACATGAATCATGTGACCAATCATACAGCTCAATGCTAACTGCTTTGTTAATTGCTAATTTGATTCCATTTATCACTAAGTAACACTTAAGACAATTAATATATATACAAATAGTTTTTCAGCTTCAGAAGTAGCTGAAATTAATCCAATGTAGTTAACTGGCATCTGTGCTATTGTCATTAAGAGCATTCTAACTTTACTAAAAATAATTGAGTTAAGAGTATAATTAACTCGATAATCGATCATTTCAGTAACAGGTTTGAACTTTCAAAGTGATGTTGTTGATCTTGTTATTGTTGACGAAGAAAAAAGCAAAAGAAGCTTTTCTTTGCGTCTTTTAATGATCTTCAGGAACGCTGGGTAATGAACTCATGTGCCTTATAGAATATTTCATCAAGGTGAATGGGTTCAAGTAACAGGGTTGAGTGACTGTTGAGAGACATACAAGAAGAATGCAGTTTTTCATAACTTGTAATGCAGGACTCATGCAAAGGATGGGATAGATTTTCACAAATACAAGAAATAGCATTTTTGAAATACTTCAGTAATTATTTTTCAAGGTCAAATGTGCTGTTTGTGCTGTAGAGATTTTGTAGCGATGGTTTAAGTTATTTACCTGAAACAAGTTCACAGGCCTTCGTAAAAGGACAGATTACCTGTGTTGAAAATGTCTGTAAATGTAGTATCAGTGAGACATAAATGGCAACAGAACTGTGAAATCATTTAGCTAATAAATGGCTAGAGTTTCACATTAGTAGTGCATGGCGAGAGTTTCACAATAGTAGTGGTTTGAGAGTGAGGCTGATTATGACCTCTTATACATTTTACTTATTCACATTTTCCATATTTCGATCATTTATTCACCAGGCAACTCACAAAGAAGCCAATATGCCTTTTTAATTTTGCTGTATTACCATTTTTCTGCCAATTACCAAAGCCAAAATAATACATGCAGTGCAGTTGATAATTGCAAATTACTTTAGTAATTTGGGTTATTGTCTTTGTCCTCTGGTCTAGCACAGGCTAAGGTATATGACACACTCAATAAGTGAGTGTTTATTAGATGTGTGCCACTTAGAAAGCAATTTAAAAATAAATATTTATTTGTTTTGTGCATGGAGAACATGAGTCATCCACTGGCAGAGCTGGGTTTTACTGAAGATCTTTTGTGTGGATACATCTTTCAGTAATGGACATCCTTTATGTTTGTCCAAGTGAAGTCAAAAAGGAGAGATGATGCACAGCACAACCAAACGGAGATAAAGGCATGCATTCACCCACCAGAGAAAAGGTGGCAGTATTTTTGTTCTGAGAAATCGACATCAATTGGCACGATTAGACCACTGTTTCAGCTCTAGGGTTTTGCCTTGGTTTTCTAGTATTGAGCAGAAATATCTAGAAAATGGTGGAAGAGCACGTAAAAAGGGACTGACATTTTTGATTGCAGAGAAGCAACAAACTCTCTCTCTCTCTCTCTCTCTCTCTCTCTCTCTCTCTCTCTCTCTCTCTCTCTCCCTCTGTCTCTCATCCTTGAGACATGAACAGGCCACTCTTTGAAAAAATATCATTCACAGGGCCGTCCTTGGCATGTGCTGTCATGTACTTAGATTTCCCCTCTAATGTGTTATAAGTGTGGTCAGTGCTTACCATGACAAGCATATTTATGTACAACCCTCAGTCTCTTTCTCTCTCTCTCTCTCTCTCTCTCTCTCTCTCTCTCTCTCTCTCTGTCTTTCTTTCTCTCTCTCTCTTTCTTTCTCTCTTTCCACTTACCTTGTGCTTTTCCTCCAGTGACTCAGTGACCAAAGTCAGCAATCAGCTCAGTGCCTTCCCACCCCCAAACACACACAGCCCTGCCCCAATCAATAGCATCACTGCACATTTCTGCTCAATAAGGTGGTGTACTTTTAATCAATGTCTTGATCGATATTTCATTTAGCAGGTGAGATGTGGGGAGAGAGCACACAGCATAAGGGATTAATGGAGAAATCTGAAGGAAGTGAAAGTGCATGGCAAGAAGTTGCGAAGTAGAGGGTGCCATCGAGTCAGGGGAGCATGAGATGACTGCGCAAGGAGAAGGACGAGTGTGCCATGTGTGCCTATGAGCATGGGTTAAATTGAGCAGTAATAATTCAAAACAAAACTCTAGAACCCTTTAGATTAGTGTTCCCAAATCCAGCCCTAGAGATGCAGCTTAAGAAGTTGTTACTATAGCTAATGAAACCTCACTCAGGTGTGGCAGAGCAGGGAAACACAAAACAAGGCAACACCTGGGGGCCACGTAAAAATCTCTGTATTCCAGATGTATCTAGTTTTACCTACAGCATGTCTGGCAACACAATCATGGGTATTAGTCAATCTAATAGTTAAGATTCTGATATGGAGACAGTATTTTATAAGATAAACAAAATCAACCATAAAAACTTAATTAAACTATAACTTGAGTCAAAACTTTTAATGATAAACAGTATAGTTTAAGTGTCTTTTCGGGAAAAAAAAAGTTCAAACGGTTAATTGGGGCATGTTAAATTTAATGAACGTAGGCATTTGAGAAACTGAGATTTTTATTCTGAAAATAATGAAAGTTTCTTGTATACGTTTGTGTGGTCACAGTTGAAGAGAAAACATGTTGTAGATTCAGTTTATGCAAAAGCCAAAAACCAAAAAGTGCAATGGCTGGAGTGCACCGAGATGTCAGGTAGCAAACCTGTTTTCTTATAGCAGCATATACACATGTATGTACTGCTCAAAAAAATAAAGGGAACATATATATATATATATATATATATATATATATAGATATAGATAGATAGATAGATAGATAAATAGATACATAGTGAGAGAGAGAGAGAGAGAGAGAGAGAGAGAGAGAGAGAGAGAGAGGCAGAGGGGAAAGAACTTTTCAAGCTAACTGTGGTAATTTCAGCTGCCTATTAATTACCAACCTCCTCACTGTCAAGAGCTCCATCGCCTTCCAAATTTCAATTTAACCCCTGCCTGTGAGAATAGGCCTGACTGTAATGTGTGTGCTGAATCACATTGATTATTTCCCCATGACTCCAGAATGGCTGAATCAAGCAGCTGCATGGGATCAGGGGATTTGATTTCTGATGGACAAGGAACATTTGAATAACCAGTTATTTTGCAAAATGGCTGTGAATTCAGAGCAGCTTCAATTCAAGGGAGTGGAACTGGATGTGGAACATGGACAGGGAAAGGGAGTGGAACCTCTGCTGGGAGGAGTCTGGGCCATGTTCTATTACCCAACGGGTGCATCTGTACATCAGGTATCTGTGTCATCCCGCCCTTGTCTTGGTTCTTCCCACTCTTAGTTTTCCCTTGAAGTATAAGGTCAAGCCCTTATCTTGCTTGAACATACAAACCCAAGCCTCGCTTGCTAACAGGCTTTCTTACTTAATCTTAGGCCTTGGTGAGTCGCATTAAGGATGGAGCGGTGGAGAGAAGCTTTCTCTTTTTTTTCTTTTCTGATTCCCTTGGAATCTAGTTTTGTGGAATTGTTATTCATGGTCTCTCTCTCATATATTTAATTCTGTTCTTGCATTATAGTGCCATGTGGAGGGAATATTACATCAGACAACGGAACCATCTTCTCTCCTGGTTATCCAGAGGACTACCCCAGCCCGGTGGACTGCACATGGCTCATCACGGTGGCCCCTGGTTTGGGCATTCGTCTTAACTTCACCCTGCTGCAGATCCACGGACCCCATGATTTCATCACTGTGTGGTGAGCTAGCTGAAAATCCCTTAAATGTTTCTCAACTCAGTCCGTAGGGCCTAGATGCTTTACATTTTCGCTGTGACTTAGCTCCCCCGTACACCTGTGGCAAGTAATTATTGTGCCTAATGGCTTCGTTTAGGTGTTTTGATGGTGTCTGGCAGGCTCCAAGAACTGGGTTGAGAAACACTATTTAGATCACCTAAACTCTAAGAACATGTTCCTCAGTCTGCATTCGTAAGACACCAGTATCACAAAGAGTTATTTGAGCAATACCATACAAGAAAGACTCTTGGGTTCCTGAAGAAACATGTTGAGAACATTGTGTTAAGAACTTTCACATGTAAAGGTTCCATACCAGTTTAAGAATTTTCCTAGAACTTTATGTGGTGGTGCTTTTGAAAAACCCTTGAAAAAGGTTAATCACAATCTCACAACCCATTTAAGAATTTCAGAGACCCATCCATTTCAAGTTTTTTTAGGGGGCCAAAAGTAGTCCTTCTTTGGAACTATGTAAATAACACTTTTATTTTTATTAAGCATAAGTTTCATTGTGGCGTCTGTGTGATACATGGTATTTACTCGATAATAAGCCTTAAAAATACTAGAGTCTAAGGTTTAATAAATGGCATTAACCTCTTGCGCACTTATTTAGCTAAGTCACTACTTTAATTTGGAATTGAATGTGATGTTTATTACATTTGATGCACGTATATGGCTTTCCCCCACTCCCCCTCTCTGGACAAATGAGTGCTTGAACTTCTGCTCAAGGGGATAATTCTCTGCCCGCTCATGTGTCTGATGCTGTCTACACTGTCATTACTTCCACTTCTTCACTGAAATCAAATGGCTTTAATGTTCAGATTGTAGAAAGTACAGACTAATCTGCCATTCAAGGACACCTCTCTCTCTCTCTCTCTCTCTCTCTCTCTCTCTCTCTCTCTCTCTCTCTGGCAGACCAAAGCAGTGTGTAACTGTGTCTTGTTAAATTGGCAGGCAGTGATAGTATCTTTGTTTACAGAGGAAGCATTCTGCCTCACTTTTTAACTGCCTTTAACCTTGCACTTAACTACAAGACTTTTTCTAAAGTCCAGGCAGTCTACATGCACGCTACGTAGCACCTTTGTTCAATTTTAGACAAAAACAAGGTGCAACGTCACTGAACGGACCTTTTCCCAGTGGTGAAAGTGCTTGCGGCAGCAGTCAGGAAAAGCTCCATCCTGGCAGCTTGGCTGCAGCTCAGTCAGCCAGGACTTACCCAGTCCGCCAGCCAATGCACCAGCCAGCCAGGCTCGTTTCTGAATGGACAGGACAGGGTGTAATCTCTAGTGCACACTCAAACAGACGCCGACAGGCGTTTTTTAGCTGAATGGCTGTGGTTGAAATTGGTATCAGGAACCAGCCAAATTGCCCCTGCTGTACCAGGGGATGGGCGATCTGGGGGCAAGGCCCCTAAGTGACTCCGCCTGTTCAGTGCTCACTTACAAAAGGACATTTTTATGCAACAGGGGCCAGGGCTGGAACTGTGGCAGCTGTGACAGTGCAAACTGCATGATTATCAACAGAATAATCATGTTGCTCCATTCTAACTCAATTTTTTAAATAGTTTATATTTTGGACAGCTATTGACTCATGAGAGTAAATAAGACTGAGATGCTCTGAAAAAGCAGTGCCAAAAGTCAGAAGTCTGACCGCACCTACTCATGAAAGGATTTTCTTACTGCTTTCCACATTTTAGAATAAAGTCATAAAACTATGAAATAGTACATGAAAGTGTGCAATGACTAAAAAAGTATTAATCAAACCAGAATTGTCTAGTTATTCTTTAAAATGGTCCCCTCTTCACCTTGATTCAGCTTTGAACACTCTTACACACTCAAGCAACTCCATAAGAAGTGACTTGGGATGCTTTTCCAAGAGGCTTGAATGGGCTTTTAAGGGTGTGAGTATGCTTGAGCTATCTGTTCTATAATTACTGAATCAGAGGTTATAAAGAGATGATAAACACTTTCAAGCAGGCGACAACAGTTCTTTCAGTCTTTGGTCTGTTTAGACATCTTTGGTCTGTATTTTGTTTGTACTTCAAACAAAGTGCATCAGAGTTTGTCTGGGAGTGAACCAAACCTGGCCTGCTCAGAATGTCTCAGGTTA
This sequence comes from Hydrocynus forskahlii, assembly GCA_037974365.1. NCBI lineage: Eukaryota > Metazoa > Chordata > Actinopteri > Characiformes > Alestidae > Hydrocynus > Hydrocynus forskahlii. Next base: position 17,047,629 of record JBBPCX010000147.1, on the reverse strand, counting down.
CTTGTTGTGCAGGAGTTCACATAGAAGCACTCTCACTTGCTCAAATAAACCACACTGACAGAGCAATGATGTCAGGGTTTGCTGTAGACAAACATGCCCAGTCTGAACACACCCAAAAAAGGATCCATAGCCATCAGCTTCACTATTGACCAGTTTCCCAGACCCAAGTTAAAGCCAGATTATGACTCTGAAGTCTAAGGCTAGGGTTCATTCACATCTCCAAAAGTGGCTGTATGTCTAAGAAACACATTTCAAGGATTTAAACATCATTTCAAGTCTTTGTGATCAAAATGTCCATAAAATAATGAAAAACATTCATTCCATCGTGTATGTCCAGACTTTTCGCTAGTACTGTAATTTGGACATATCTCGTTTTTCTCCACAGGGATGGGCCTCAAGAGACCGTACGTAAGCTGGGCGTGTTCACTGAGGGCGAACCCAATGACCCGCCCAGCAGCACGTCTAATCAGATTCTCGTGCGCTTCCGTAGCAACTCTGAAAAAAGAGGACTCTTCAAGATCAGCTACCAAGGTACCCTGCCTTCCTTCCTGTTTTCATTCATGAAAAAGCAGATATACATACTTTAATGTACATGCACTGCACCCCTCCTCTCTCTTTCTCCAGCCTACAGGCTCCAGTTCTGTTTACCTCCTCCCATCATCCCTAATGCAGAAATTCTGATGGCCAGCAAAGAGTTCAAAATAGGTATGTGTGAAAACATGCCATTTCTTTCTCACACAAACGTGCTTGTGTACAGTCATGCACACGCATGCGATCCGTAATATCCAGCGTCTCAGGCTGTGGCGGGCATGTGTTGTATGGATATGGTGGCCTGTGCCAATGTAAGCGGAACATTTTGAACAGAGACGCAGGCTGCCAGTTCATTTTCAGGCTTGAGCGCCTCTCATTAATAACGTTCCCAGAATAGCAGAGGCAGCCACACACACACACCCACACACACACCCACACACACACACACACACACACATACTCACACACCTCCCTCAGCGCAAACACACTCCTTGTTCCAGAACACACTTTGAGGAGAGAAATCTGCTTCATGGCCAGGACAACACATCCCAGAGGGCTGTGCCGATATGCTATCTCATTGCCAGAGCTGCTTTCTCTATGGAGCATTTGGAAAATTAACAATCAGATTGGTTGATATGGAATTTGAAGAAGGAGCTCTCATCATGCTGCATGATTTAGCATGAATATTCTATATCTCTTTCATTCTTTTCTGTTTCCTGTTTATTTTTAGGGTTGGTTTTGATTGTCCGAGTTGCAGCATGTCTTCTTAGAAAATCCAATCTCTTCTTGGAATATTTTCCTTTTCTTTTACAAAAACGCATGGTTTCTCCTAAAAACGTTTTTGCTACCTTACTTCAGAAGCAACCTTTGTGACGTCTGCATTTGGTCAGTTGTCATTATCGCTGAGTTCTTAAATCCAGCATTAAGTCTGCGTCACGGCTCGGCTGGCCCCCGATGGCTCCACTGGTCTGAACCAGTCTAAGTGGCTTGCTCTGGGCCAGTGAAGAGCTGAAATGCAACATGTAATCAGGACTCCATCGAGGTTTAAATGGCGTCTAGCTCTGGCTCTAACCCACTCTGATTCACTGATGTTTTGATCATTGATTATGCGCCACATTAGCTTAATTCACTGCTTTAGCATAGGCTGTTGTCTTTGTAGTAAACACACAACGCACACACACAGACACAAACAGCTTCTGTTACTAATTAAGTATGCTCTGCATGTCTGTTTACTATCCCGAAGTTAAAGACAGTATTATAAACATGCGGCTAAATCCTACAAAATGATCCCGTCCTTGCATGCCTGAACATAATGATGTACAACTAGTTCATGCATTATTTAATGTGTAGTAGTGATTGTCGTTATATGTGATGTTTTCCCTCTTGCTGTGTCACTGAAGTTGAATGCATGCATGGCAAACAGAAGCTCTTTTGAGATGCAGCCTCAGGTAGTGATTGACGGTGCTATTAGGGTGAAAAGTGTGCTGTGCTGCTTCCTTAATTACACTGCAATGCAGCCTGGGCACGTCAACTCTTCCCTTGCCCTGCTCCCCCCACTCCACCCCCTGTATCCTTACTGTCAGCCATTAAGTCAGACAGTGAAAAGAGATGCCCTTCATTGAGCCTTGAGCAAGACGGCGGCAGTAAGCGTCGGCCACCGCTCCTGGGGATATGTACACTCCTGAAAGATTTTCGATCCATTTTTGGAGTCCGTGCCCTCCATAATCTGTCATAAAGCTTGGCATGTGCCAGACCTGCATTACAGAGAGTACTGGCAAATCAATGCAGAATTTCCACACTCTCTGCTCTCCTCCCCCTCCCCCACTTCCTTTCTCCCTGCCTTTCCTTTCTTCTCATCCCTCCTCAGGTGACATAGTGCGCTACAGGTGTTTGCCCGGATACCATATGAGCGGGAACAACATCTTAACCTGTCGCTTGGGTACACACCTTGAGTTCGAAGGACCCCCACCTTCTTGTGATGGTAAGGTTTGGTTGGTATCATGACGTTACAGGCAGTATTGTTTCAGTATTGACTTTCCTTTTTTTACTTTGATGATTATGTTTAGATTTAGGGGTGAAATGAATAGGTATTTCATTGAATGCAGGTTGAAGAGCATCTGCAAAGCACCTCGAGTGGACCATTCAAAAGTGTTACTCTGTAGACAAGCAGTGCCTTACATTTTTACACATTTTGATACAGGACAGCAGTCTTGGCTTTTACAATGAAAACAAGTAGCTGGTCAAACACTACTTATCTATTTGCCATTTTCCATGCTCTACTGCCTTGTTATACCTTCCCTATCCCAGTGGCAGTGCCTCAGAGTTGACTGGACTTGTGAATGACACACTCACAGCCCAGCTCTCACTCAAATGTCAGTTTAGAGTGCTTCTGAACAGCAGTTAAAGGACCTCAGTAGAAAAAGCCCTGCTTAATTGAACTAAAATGACTTTTTCATGGTCAAGAGTACTTGTATTTAGTCTCCTGTTTGTGCGCACACACATACAAGCAGGCGTTTTAATGATCAGCATTGGGACCACTGGTTTCTCACTTACACTGTCATATTTTCATGCTCCTGGTTGTTGTTGAATCCATACATTTAACAAATTCATTTAGCTTGAATTATTTATCATAACTAGTCTATCATGATTAGTGCTACTAAATAATTAAAGCTGTGTAGTGATGAATCGCTATGAGGTTTATTTTTAATTCAGTATCCAGCTGTTCCTATGAGAATAACTTCATACTGCAACGTTATTTTGTTGTGTATTCTTGAAATATATACTTATCCTGCAATTCAAAAGCTTTTGGCAATACAAAAACAATTTTTTTGCAGATAAATGTACAAAATAAATACATAAAAATGTGACTGCCTAGCCTCACATATCAGCAATCTGGGCACTCTAATAGAATCTAAGGGGAAGGGAACAAACCACTAGAGACACTGGTGTTGCTTTTTACTCTTCATCAAAAACACCAAGTGACTGACAATCCCTCCCACACACACAGGCACCCACACCCACACACTGTCGGCTGTCTGGCCCTTTAGCTGTCTGGCTTTCCTCTTTGTTAATCGTAGTTAAATGAGCCCAGTTCAGTCCATAGTCCATTGCACCAATCACCAAAAATATATACAAAAGCAAAACAGAAAACGTTGTCCCAGTAAGATGGTTCAAGTATGGGGAAACACTGCTGGCTTCCCTATAGGGAAACTGCACAAAAATACATGTACATATAAAGACAAAACAACCCACTCACACACGAGAACACCAAGATTCCGCACCAGGTCACCCTCAACAGCCTCCAAGAAGTATTTTTGATTTTTTAGCCCTAGCTTTGGCTTTCCTTTTTTATTAGAAAATGTCTAGTAACTTCCCATAGAGCTCACTTTGGACCGGGAGGATAGGAAAATAGAACACAAAGGGTTCAAGGCCATTACACACTAGTTGTACTTCCTTGGAGCACTTTATGTACCGACCACTGCATACTGGGAGCACCCCACAAGGCCTGTCATTTTGGAGATGCTCTGACCCAGTCGTCCAGCCATCACAATCTGGTCCTTGTCAAAGTCACTCAGATCTTTACGCTTGTCTGTTTTCCCTGTTTCTAACACATCAACTTCAAGCACTGACTGTTCACTTGCCTCTTAATATATCCCACCTCATGACAGGTGCCACTGTAATGAGATGATGGTTATTCACCTATTTTTGTATTGTGGATTACTGGTGTCTATAATACTTCTAAAGCGTACTATTTTGGGAGCTATACGATTCATGGTTGTATATGATTTCACACTGTAGTGCAGATCGTTCATAGTGGGATTTTTTTTTCCCCAAACGTTGAAAGAAGCTGTAACTTACTCACCATACTCACACCCTCCCACATGCGCAACATGCCCAGATTCCACACGTACACATGCAGAGCACACGTCTACACAGGCAGGCAAAGTTTCTCTTCCTGTGTTTATCCTCACTCAGCATGTGAGTAAATGGTGATTGGGCTTTCTGTTTACTGGCAGTGTGTGGTTGGAAGAATTGCAGCTGTTTTTCAGACTTTGATGAAAGCCCTGCAGAAGAGGCATGGCCTAATAAATGCAACTAATTATAGACAGGAAGTGCTAATGCTCCCAGCATATGCAAGTATCAGAGAGAATGGAGTGAGGTGGGGAGGGGGGGGGGGAGGAGCAAGAGAGCAGAGAAAAGCAGAAAAGCCTGATTTGCTCTCCTTTAGTGTGTTGAGAGCCCAAACATGCACCTCCTCACCCTTCACGGCAGAGCGCTAGCTCTGAACTGGTGTAATTCATCTTAGCGTTAATTAGGTGTCGGCGGCTAATCGCTCCAGCTATATGAAAAGGCCTTTATACCGAGGGCCAACATAGCCAGCTGACACCCGCTCCATTTGGTTGGGGTGCCGCCACTGGCTGTCAGTCATATTAAATAGGCCAGGCATGTCAAATAGCAAAGGGAGAGAAGGAAGGAGACAGAAAGAAAGAGCAATGTAGGAATTTAGAGGTTGGGGGGTGTGAGGATGTCCTCGGCTGGTGAATTTGCCCCTATAAAGATTACATCACTTTGATTTAAGGGAATTAACTGTGTGAATAAGGGAGATGACTCTCTTCAGTTTCAGGAGTACATCTGGAAATGACATACACCTTTTAACCATTGAGGTTACTCTAATGCGTTCTAGTGTGCTTGCAAGGTTTGCTGCCTGGATTGACAAAGAATGTGTGGAAAATGGTGCTCAAAACATTCTGAGAAAAACTATGACAAAAAAGGAGCATGTCATGCAGTAGCAACAGATGAAGGATTCATCCCCCAAATAAGGCCTGAAGATTCAAGTCATATGGGCAAGAGAAGTGTACAGGAAAGAAGAAAGGGTAAGGAGAGAAAGAGAAGAGAGTGAAAGAGTGTGAGAGGAGAGAAGGGAGGGCAGTGAGGGAAGGATGAGTACAGCTCATTGAAATGCAAGGGATATCCAGGCTGCAGCTGCACCCCGAATCAAATCACTGCCCCCGTGTCTCTCTCTCTCTCTCACTTTCTCTCTGTCTGTCTCTCTCTCTTTTTCACTCACACACACGCACGCACACACACACACGCACACACACACACACACACACACACACGAGTAGCACAGTTTCTCTCCGGCTGTTTTTCATGCACATCCAGCATCATCTCCCGTCCTCTTCTTGAACACACTGTACTGCCATAATCTCTCTCACTCCTCTGCTTTCTCATCTCCCTCTGGGTCATCCGTGCTTTCTGTTCGCTATCTCTTCTAGACAGAAAGGACCCACTCTCCTCTGACATATACAGTGTTCACACACAGAGGTTCACTTGCCCCCACGCTTGTCTCTTCCAAGGAGACCACGTGTTCATCTCCATCCCCATGCAAATTTCGCCATGCCTCCAAATTCATCGTGCAGTGCATTGGCTGAGCGACCACAAAACACCAGCAGGCCAACTGAGGAGTTAGTCAGAGAAAGGAAAGTGAAAAGGTTCAGACTTTCCAAGTTGGTTTTATGTGCAATAAAATAATGTGTCTTTTTACTGAATGTGAGAGTAAGACTTGGACGTCTAAAGCTAGAGCATTAGTAGAAAACTTAAAGGGCTCATTTAAAGGAAAACTGAATTTTTCTCACCAGTGAAACTCATCTAAATAAATGTGCCTATTAATCTGATGGGTGGGGCAAGACAGCCTGCACTAGTTTAAACCAATCACACTGACACTCATGGACTGCTTTATCATTAATATATATATATATATTAATAAATATATATATATTCTCTTCTCTATGAAGGCTGATAACCGGCATGTCAGGTGCCTCCCCTGTTTCTCGCTTATTTGGAAATCCTGCTAATGCAGTGTTGAATCCTCTCAGATCTCCTCCTTGTCACCTCAAGCATTACCCTAATTAAATACCAACATTCTGAAAGCATGTCTGGTGTGTGTGTGTGTTGTTGTGTGTGTGTGTGTTTGTGTGTGTGTGTGTGTGTGTGTGTGTGTGTGTGTGTGAGTGTGAAAGAGAGAAAGAGAGAGAGAGAGGGAGAGAAGAGAGTTGCTGAATTTGTATGTGAGTGTGAGGTATTTTACTTTTGGAACGTTACTATAAGTATGTTGTAGGAATGCTATACCACAGCTGTGCTGAATTGCACTGTATCAGTGCTGTAAATGGCTTAAAAGATGAGGATTTGCAGAGATGCGTTGCGGTCATATTGAATGCATGGATGGGGTTGCTGAGGCAGTGTGAGGTTCATGGTCCAGCTCCCCGTATTTGTGCTAATTTGAACTGAATATCCACTGCAAGCTGATCTCAGTGTCCAGAGTCATGTTCTTGAAAGTTGCTTAATGACTGAAGTATGAGCTTGTTGACATCTGTAAAGAGGAATATACAGATACTCAATATGAAAAGGGATAATTCATAGAACTATCTGATTTTCACAAGTAAAAATGAACAAAAATGTGTGCAAAAGTGATTTCTTTTGTCATGTGTTTTTTTTAGATATACAACATACTTTTTTCAGTTTTTATAGATAACAGTTTATTTATTGACATAAATCATATATAGCCCCGTCTATGTACACACCATAGTTGTTTATGTGTATCATGTAATGCTTTGTCTGCAGCTAAGTCACTACATGTATAGAACCATCTAAACAGCCGTACACACACACACACGCGGAAAGTATCACTGCGCCAGGCCATATGGATGGAGTAATAAAAACTGATTTTTACCTGCATGCACTCTTCTTTATGCAGTGATGATGGGCTAGCATGCGCATTCATATGCAGCTGTGATTATGTTTGCCTCTAAATGAAACACTATGCACATTTTATATCCCCCCGGAGTGCTACGCTGGTTCATAGGCCTCTGTATTTTACCCTCATAAATGAGATGTGTCAAAGCAAATCCGCGCAGTAGACTCGACCGGGCATGATATTTGCCCAGTGCACAAACTCGCTCAAAGGCTACAGAACCCTGCTCAAAGAGGAAAGCTTAATGATATACTTTCTCCTTTACGAGTGCATAATTTGTTCTTTGTTGGCTGTAACGTTTCATAATTGAATTGTTGTCACCATTATAGCTGTTAAAATGTTAGCAAAGCCTGTACTCACTGAGCTCAGCCTACTGAAAAGGCTTTTATAACCGTAAAAGTTTATCAGAAATCTCCTCTGAAAGCCATTTCTTTGAGCATATGGTATCCTGAATTATGGACAAGTGTACTGTGCATGCTTAGAAAGTGCATGGTATTTTAACAATGACGTTTGTCCATGTTTGTTGAATGTGGTGTCCATGGTGTTTGTTGGACACAAATGTCCACACCAAGTATATGAACCTTGGCATTTATAGAAATGACTTTCATTAATTTCAAAGCAATTTAAGTTTGTGACCAGTAGTGAAGCTTTCCCAACCGGGAGGGTGGGGATATTCCTCACTTTAACACAGAGGCCCCGTCCCATACATGACACTGTTTTCCT
>JBBPCX010000147.1:17010727-17026148 GCA_037974365.1 Hydrocynus forskahlii | reverse complement strand
TGTGTGTGTGTGTGTGTGTGTGTGTGTGTGTGTGTGTGAGAGAGAGAGAGAGAGAGAGAGAGAGAGAGAGTGTGTGTATGTTTGTGTGTATGTGCGTGTGTGGTGTGTGGTGTGTACGTGTGTGTGTGTGTGTGTGTGAGTGTGTTGTTTGGGTATATTGTAGTGATTTACACCCTTTATATCACAACTGTTGCACACGTAGCCTCTCTTTTTTCCGTACAAGACTGACTTCCTGCAGTGAAAACGAGTTGTTCAGCTGCTAGGCTGGCATGCAGAGGATTCCTCCATCACTGGTTTACAACAGCATCTGGGAGCAGCAGTTGCTCTAAATCTCTAAAAGTGCAGGTGTAATCTCTGCTGGATTTATCCCACCACTCACTAGCTGCCACAAAGCCTTCTTTGTAGGGTTTTAATGCTGATCACCATCTATTAAATACAAGACATAATGGAAGTTATATTTATCACAGCATTGTCTACTACTGTGTTCATTCTGCACACAAGAAGTATTCTTTTTTCATTTTTATACATTTATCCAACTTTATTTTATTTTTCTAAAAACAGCTTCAAACTTTTTCTAAAATCTAGATATAGAGGTAAGATTCTAAGATTCTCTTTGAAGGGATACTGTAGTTCACTACAGCCAACTTTCCCTTTATCTACTGTGCTGTAAAATAAAATTTCAAATATATCTCAAATCTGACAAACTTTGAAACAAAAAAGTTATCCAACATTCTTTAGAGATATCCAGCAACTGACCCTGTGTGGAAAAAAACACAAGGTCCCGTTACTTAATCAACCAGTTAACAAAATTTAGTGTATGATCGGTTAGTTCAGACACACCCAGACTTGATTACCACCAGCTCTGTTGAACTTAAGTATCACTTAAAAACGACCTTTCCAGTAATGTGAAACGGAATAAGCAGCATGCCTTGCCATCATCAAAAGAAACTGCAGAAGAGATTAGAAAGAAAGTTACTGAAATAGATTAGTCTGGAAAGGGCTACAAAGCCATGTCTAAGGACCTGAGACTCCAGCAAGCCAAAGTGAGAGCCATTATCTCCAAATGGAAAAAACTGGAAAGAAGCCAGCCTTCTTAGAAAGAAGCCAGCCAACCAAAGTGCCTCAAAGATCACAGTGACGATTCATCTGGAAAGTCAAAAAAGAACCCAGACGAACCTGTGGAGAACTGCAGGCCTCTTTTTTTTTCGTTACCATCCTGATTGCTTAAACTTAAAGGAGCTTCTACCAGTGGAGTGCTCCAGTGCCCCTGCAAGGTGGGTTAAAAGCACTCATCCTGAACGCCTCAGTACATGTCCTGAAGCCATTCTGTCTTCCTGTCAGTGTTCACCAAAGCAAGGGCTGCTGCAGCTCATTCTCTATTCTGTCAGTGTTTGGACTTTGGCTGGATCTTGACTTGGACCATGACTCGGATCTTCCTAGAAAGAAGCCACTCTTCCCCAAAGATCACAACGACGACTCATTTGGAAAGTCAAAAAAGAACCCAGACAGCTGCCGGCCTCATTTTTTTCATTACCATCAACTTAAAGGGGATTCTCATCACACAGTGTTTCACATTTAATTAGCTTGTGAGCTAGTTTACTCTTTGTCATGACTGTAGCCACCAACATTTCATGGCGTGCTATAAATTCAGCTGTCTGCATCCTGTTTTATATTAGAGTTGAGTGCTCACTTTGTCACTTGTGATCACCTCCTGTTTTCAGGACAGCCAGGGATTGTTAGTGGAGACAGTAATGTGTCATGAACATATCTTCCTCTCTCCTCAGTGGTGTCGTGCGGGATGCCCATGGCTCCAGTAAACGGTAGCGTGGTTGGTCAGGACTTCACTCTCGGCTCGAGGGTCATGTTCAGATGTAACCCAGGATTTCGATTAGCCAACACAGTGCCGGTGTCAACAGTTTGTCAAGAGTCAGGGAGGTGGAGTCCATTAGAAACCCCACCCCGCTGCATCCGTAAGTTCAACGAGCATTCTGCTTGAAATAAGCTGGATATGTTTGAAACATCTATTAACTCTTAACTTGAAGGCTTTTTATTCAAGTATTAATATTAAGACATATTATGCATTTACCGATATAGCTTACTCAGAAACTACTATGAAAGTGTTTTAAACAATGATCTGCATCTGTTGAAAGGTATATAAAGTTTAAGAGGTAAAAAAAAAAATCAATGCACATGTTACATACAGAATTAGAATGAATGGGAATCTAGTGGCAGGCAGATCAAGTAGAAGCTGAGTGTAAATCATATTCGCTCTCCAGCTGTCACCTGCCCTGACATCGGCCACTCCGCGGTGGAGCATGGAAGATGGAGGCTTATTTATGGCATGCAAAATCAGTATGAGTCCATGATGATGCTCACCTGTGACCCTGGCTACTTCTACAAGGGTCAGAGGGTCATCCGTTGCCAGGCCAACAGCACCTGGGATTACCCCGAGCCAAGACCTGCCTGTGAAAGTAAGAACCCTCTTCTCTCATAGAACTGAGCAGAATTAAAACGGCCCAGCATTTACACCCTAACTGACATTATGATAAACTATGTCACAATAAGTCTTAGTAATATTTTTTATCAGGAAAAATCAATATTTTGAGTGAGATTGTGTGTGGAGAACATTGTGAAAGTCTTGACACATCATATTTTTACCACAATTATTTTTTTTCAAATATTAATGGAAATACTTCACTTATTACCCCTACTAAACGTAATCTCACTCCTTGACTTCTTCAGTACTTCTAAGTTACCACAGATATAAATATGCACCAACTGGAGAGTACAAATGAAAACCTAAACAACAAAAACAGCTGGCTTCAAATAATATCTTTACTAATAAAATATAAAAATTATGATGCTTCAAGGTAGCAGTCTGCTGATGCACATAGCACACCCACCACAACTTACACAGATTGAGAGCCACAAATTGCATGTATGTTTTAAATACATTATGTGAAGTTCATATTGTAATTCTTATGTTGGCAGCAGTATTATGAGCATTCAGTCACATCACTTGTGATATATCCTTGGGCATGATAATGGAGAATGTGTTCATCTGTCTTGTGCAGTTATCTCCTGTGGGGACCTTGGAACCCCTCCCAGTGGAAATAAGATTGGTACTCTGACTGTGTATGGAGCCACAGCTATTTTCTCCTGTAACACGGGCTATACTCTGGTGGGCTCCAGAGTAAGAGAGTGCATGTCCAATGGGTTGTGGAGTGGATCTGAGGTCCAGTGTCTTGGTAAGACAGCAACACCTCACCTAACAACCATTTTCAGCTTCTGAGAATGTAATACTGCTTGATGCTGTGAAATTGCTTCATCCTGTACCTCAAGGTCATCCTCTCTTCTTGTGCATGTGTGGGTGTCTTTCTCCTTAGCCGGTCACTGTGGCTCTCCTGACCCCATTGTAAATGGTCAGATCATTGGAGAGAACTATAACTACAGGGGAAGCGTGGTTTACCAGTGCAACCCTGGCTTTAGACTGATTGGAGTATCAGTGCGCATTTGTGAGCAAGACCACCGCTGGTCTGGAAAAGCCCCTGTTTGTGTCCGTAAGTACCAGTTTAGCTTTGCTAAATGGCAAAAGTATATAATTTTATGTCCAGTGTTGTGGTAGATACAACTGTGGTATCAACACACAATCTATATTCTGTCATTGTGTAGCTATCACGTGTGGACATCCAGGCAACCCTGCTAACGGAGTAACCCATGGATCGCAGTTCAACCTCAACGATGTTGTGCGTTTTGCCTGCAATACCGGCTATGTGCTACAGGGGGCTGTTAAGTCTCACTGCCAACCCAATGGCCAATGGAGCAACGCCTTGCCAAGATGTAAAAGTAAGTTCTATCGGGCGTGTGTGTGTGTGTGTGTGTGGGCTGACTGTTGAAAAGCCAGAGAAAAATAAGACTACCGTATCTTGTCAGAATGAACAAATAGATAATGGCCTTTCTTTTTTACACAAAGGCTACATATTTCATTTATTAATACTGGTTTCTAAGTGTTTAGGGAGTTGCACCTGCAATCAGAATGTTGTGGGTTTGAATCCCAGGACTGCTAATGGCACCACTGTGGTACCGTCCCTAGACATTCCTCCCCAGGTGCCATTGTCAGCTGCCCTGTGCATCACTCATGTGAATGGGTTAAATGCATAGAACTCGCAAACAGATCAGCTTTTGTTCCATTAGAACACTGTGCTTGGTTCCAAAATGCCTCTGGTTTATCTAAACATTTTGTTGCATTCTTCAGATATTGACTTCTGTGATAGTTAAGGTGACCCATACATGTAGATAATATTTATACCACACTATACAGTAGACCAGTGCATCACAATTCATGTGCCAGTTCTGCATACCTGATTAGTCTATGCATAGATTTTTTTTTTCGCCTTCCAGATATTGTCCTTTTCTTAGTGACATTTCGGATGGTGAAAACAGCAAGCAGAAAGTGTTTAGATATCCTTTATAGTCATATCTTGCTTTGTAACAGTCAGTTATCTTTAGTTTCAGATCCTCAGACAGCTGCTTAGATGAGCCCAAGGCTCATGAGAGTAAACACAACACCCTGGTAGGTTTACGACGTGACAAAATTTGTTATGGAATTATCTACACCTGAGCTGGAATAAAGCCTAATGAGACAAATAAGCTCTGAGATCTTATTAAAGAAGAGCAAATGTTCTTTTACGTCTTAGAAAATCACCAAAACTTTCACATGCATTTGTACAAAGGGGCATAGCTGCCATTACAAAATTGAAATCAGTGTTTTCAGTCAAATTAAACTGATTTCATTCCAGAAAATGTACAATATTTTCCTGCTGATCTTGTGCAACTTCATAGGTTATGAATTGTTAGTAGCAAACGACATATGTTTTATATATAGCAGAAAAATGTAGATAATTCTGAACCGACCAAGGAAACTGTTATCATTGAGAATGAAGTTGCATCCAAATTAATATTCAGAATACTTTGTTTTTTAAATGTAGTGATTCAAATATTGAAAACCAACAATTGGAACAGACAAAACAAACAGAGATATACAGTGATATTTCAGTTCATGCGTCATATTCAGGCTAGCCTAGTAGAACGACACACTCACAAGAGGTATTTGTGAGATTTTATTTCAGGAGTCTTGGTGGAAAATGCAAACAAAGGAGACACTGATCACAGCACATCTTCAAATAAACTCTGAAACAGAGACAGTCCCAGAATGTACTGCTTATTACAGCACTACTTCATCCAAACATCAAAACAGAAACAGTTCCAGAAGATTCCTTTAAGCCCACTGAGGCGTAGAGTTTGGAAGGAAAAGCCAGATTCATATGCTTAGGTCTGCCTGGTCAATGTCTTCGACGTAAAAGCAGGACTGCCAGGAGTACTATTTTGGTTTACTCTGTTTAAGAGGAGTGGGAGAAACAAAAACAAGAGGGCAAACAGCAGACTGCGTACTACAGCAACCCAGACGGCTGTGGACGTAGCCTTTATAAATACATCTCAAAATACATTTTGGTGCAAGTTATTATATATTGTTGCTGTCCAAAAACATCAGATATCTCCAAAAGATTTACATTACAGGGGAAGCCAAACACTGTTCTGTGTGTCTAATGCAAGTTAATGTAAAACCACTCTATTCTCAGTCATTCTGAAGTATTTCTATTGAGCTGTTCATCATGAAAGGTACACACACAATGAAAATGGTGGTTGAAATGATATAGGAAAAACATATAGGAGAAACACAATTTCAGACTTTTTCAGACTGGCTTCGAAATAAAATTAACATTCGATTGTAGAAGAGGCTGAAGGAAAAGTAAAGAGAAAGAAAAATTCAGTCTTGTAATTAAAAAATCTTTGACAGGCTGTTCCGAGCTGTGGCTATAAGCAGTGTTTGCATATGACTCTGAATTGTCAAGGTAATGATACACCCCTCAGCACTTGGAGACAATGCTGTCTGAGATTAAATGGATTTAGCGCTTAAGTGCCCCCTAAGTGATTGGCGGACCCTCGTCTGTGTTGGAATCAACCCCCCTGCGAGATCTCCATTGCATGTCTATGTTTTCTTGTCTATTTTTTGCTTATTTTTTTATTTATTTGTTCTTTTGTGTTAGTCAATGAAGAGAGGCTAAGCGTTTGCAGTTGGGCCGGGTGGGATTGGAAGGCTCCAGCCCGAGGACGTGTTTAGATTCTGTTAAAGCTGCAGGCTGAGTCTCAGTGGCAGCTTCTGAAAGGACTGCAGGCGGGGTCACGTCCCCGCGCTGACAACCGAGAGACACTGAGCCTCAGCCACTGACGGCTGCTGCCACATTAAAAGACTTGACCCCTCATGGATCAGGAACGTGGTTATTTATGCGGCAGTCTTAGAAATCCAGAAGATTTAATAGAAGAAAAGGTTGTCATTCAAGCTTTCAACTTAGAAGGAGAGGTTCTTTTAAATATAGAAATCTGAACCTTTTTGACATTTCTGTCAATGTTCAGAGTGCCAACTACAAGCCTTAAAAGTTCCTAAATGCTTCTTTGCTGGGATGCACAGTTCTTGGAAAAACACATTACATGGGGGTTCTTAAATAGTTTTTCACACTCATACAGAAATTGTTCTGAACAAGGTTCTTCACGGAACTATGGAACATCTTATGGGTCCTATCAAAGAGCCCTGTTTATCACATTTATTTTCAAGAGTGAATGTTCAAGCCAATTGTCCTTGTTACGATAATCAGCACTGTCATGTGTTAATGTTTGCATGGCTGGTTTATTCAGGTGGTGAGGATGATAGTAGGCCTGGAATGCAGATATATAAGAGGATTCGGCCTGTCTTTGTTCATTTTATCAGATCTATCATCAGTTCTATCGTTTTAATTATAATGGATAAAGTTGCCTTCTGCTTTCCACCCTTCCTTGTCTTTGTTTTATAAATGTGTGTTTACCCTGGCTGAGAGAACTTGAAGTGGTCTGATGCTCTGCGCTCGCTCCGCCATCATCTCCCTTCCATCATGGCCCATCATTAGCACTGAGAGCAGCAGAATCACAGCTAATGGCACAAAAGGAGCTCGTCTGGAAAGGCGTAAGCTGTGAGCTGCATCAATAATTCAGAGGGCCCCCACACAGCCCCGCTAATCAGCACCAATTTGTGTCAGACCAAGCCACTGGCATCTTCAAAATGGCCTCCTAAAACCACACTGATAAGTCTATGGTCAGGCCAGAAAATGATCCATCTTCCCCACCAAATGGCCAGTGGCCAGAGGCTGAAACGAGTCTAATGTCCAATTGTGTTTGGGATCAGATAAATTGGATCTATTTTCTCTTCATTTGGATTTTCTCTTTACCACAACCACCCCCACCCCCACCTCTCACACACTCTCCCTCTCTCACTGTCTTTCTACCTATCTATCTATCTATCTACCTATCTACCTATCCATCTATCCATCTGTCCATCTGTCCATCTATCCATCTATCTATCTGTCCATCTGTCCATCTGTCCATCTATCTATCTATCTATCTATCTGTCCATCTATCCATCTATCCATCTATCTATCTATCTATCTGTCTATCTGTTTGTCTGTCTGTCTGTCTGTCTATCTGTCTATCTGTCTCTGTCCAACTCTGTCCTTGCTCATCATTAGATCTTTGAAATGAATATGTCAGTGGTCTGTTGATGTATTACAATTACCTTGTTTTTGTTAGGATACAAGTTCAAGAACATGCCAGCAGTGTTACTGGAACTGAGGATGAATAAGACACTTTGACTTCAGCAAATGATTTATGGAACTTTTGAAAGCCTCTTTTGCATGCGGTCAGTTCATTGCAGGTGTACAGAATACAGGATTGTTAAGTTGGCCCTTGCAAGAGAATCTAATGAAGAAATAAAGCAAATGAAGAACATGTTGCTGGGACACAGGATGTTCCTGGAACTGAGGATGAATAAGAGACTTTGACTTTTCAGCAAATTATTTATGGAACTTTTAAAAGCCTCTTTCGCAATTCATTGGAGGTCTACAGAATACAGGGCTGTTTAGTTGGCCCTTGCTAAAGAATCTAAAACATGTGTAGCTAGCCTTTTTCACAGGGAGTAACTATAGTAACTCTCCGCAGGGAAACATACTCGTTTCAGTTGGTTAAATTAGCCACAAATGTGTCATCACAGTTATGAGAACACTTATTAAACATTTTAAAAATTCCACCTGGCCTTTACATTGTGTAAACGATACATGACAAAAGTATAATATTAGGATTTGAAGAAATTTTTATGAAATATAATGTGTATCACAAAATTTAGCTTACCCATTTTTAAGGGTTGGAATTGACAAAATGTCTGGTGCCGGAATGGTGCATTCTATTTTACATTGGAGTCCATAATTGCTAATAATCTTGGTACAAACAACTACTGTAAAATAAGTGGCTGACCTCAAACTCATAATGAAAATTTAACCTTTATATGAAGTGCATTACATAGAAAACTGCATGAACTTTCACTCGTTACCCAATAATTTTTGTGAAGAAAATGTAATTGAAATTAATTTAATTTATATTTATATTTGCTTTAATGAACAGCTGAAGAATTCTTAGCACAGAGGACAAACATTCATAGTCACTCATATGACACTCAAATTAAATGGAGGTAAATTAATTTAAATGAATTTTGTTGACCTTTTCATAAATAAGCTTCACTATCTATAAAAATATACATCTACTGGCTTGAAATGCTCCTATGAACTGTTAGGGCAATAACTTTAAAACAACTGGAACAGCAGCTTACAGGCAAATTGGTGTGGCATCCAGTCAGCTACCTATAATTTCAATCCATGTAATATGCTCAGAAAAGTGTACTGCATTGCAATAAATATTACTATTACCCATCATTTATGAATTTTTCATTACTTGAATGATTGAAAAGCAGCGTTTTTAAAATCTTTTTTACATATTTTATGTTCTGATACTAAAAGTTAGGAACATTCTGTTCCCTTTGATGACTGAGATACAACATTTTCTTTCAACAGTGACAACGAAAGTCATGTTTATTGATGTATGTCCAATTCACTGTAGTGAAGCATTCTCCATTCATTTCATCACTTACGCTCTTGGCTCAACCTACCATTTGACTTCTGCTCTGTAGACAGTGTAAGCAAACAGAAACAAATGCCCTCACTTCTGCTATCCATTTCATGATTAGTGGGTGGCAACATGAGCTGAAGTAGTGTAAGTGGCTGAAAGTAGTGAATAAATCAGTGGGCTGCGTGGGGAGGTAGAGTGGTGCTGGTGCCCAAAGTGTGCCATCTCAGAAGGCTGTTAGCCACTCAGCAGAAGGGCGTCCCCCTCTCCAGCCCTTCCCATCTGTCTCCCTCTGCTCACGTCTCCATCATTATGTCAATGCAGTATAAATAGCCTGAGTGTACCCCCTTCCATCCATGTGCAAGTGCAGGATGAATGGCTTATTGATAACATCTGTCATGAATTTTAATGGCGGCTGCAGTGCCAGGACTTGTTTCGCTCCCCACTCTTCTTCATCCTCCCCAGCGTCCATCTCTTCTATCAGATTGAATGGGGTACGAGCCTGATGCCATCTGATGCAGCACAGTCAGGGGGTGGGGCTGGTGAGACTTGTGTGTATGGAACATGGATTGATTTGAGACAAGCTCGCTGCTAATTCCTGCCTGCAGTTCTCCATCTCACTCAAGTGTGCTCTCTTTCTCCCTCTCCCTCGCTCGCTGCCTCTCCCATCTGGTTCTGAACTGACAGACGTTCACCTCTCTCGCTTTGCCTCCTCTCTAGTCTGACAGGCTCTTCTTCCCTCATTTTCAACATACACCGCATATGGGCTTTCACTTTTTTAAAGAGTGTGTAGTGTATAGTAACAGATATTCAAGGCGGACTGGTAGAAATGGTTTAAAATGGTAAAACAAAAAAAATACAAAAAGACTTTTTTATGGATTAATACATAGATACTCAGATACTAATCAAATTCTACATATTAATGATGCGAAAATGATGCCAAAAAATGGTCTGTTTGGTCTGTTTATGCTCATAAATACAAATGCACTAGTCATTATGTATGTTTGAAGTTGGCATGCACACTGAAAATAGCAAAAACTATAAAAAGTGTTGCTCACCTTCATTGTAGATAGATAAACAAATACATAGTTCCCTGAGGCGGTGCTTCAGCAGAAAAACACATTCAATATCTGGACATTATTTATAAATTCTGTACATATTTACAAACACAGACTGCAATAACAAGATACTGCCAAAGACTTCATTCAGTGATGCACATGTAAACAATACCCAAGTCAAGAGCAAATCTAAAAACATCACAGTACGATATATATTGTGAATAAGTATTGTGCTTGTAAATTGATCTTAAGGTTTATTGCATTGTTATTGCATTGATCTTAAGGTATATTGGGGTTTATTGCATTGTTATTTTTTGTTGTTTGTAAACACATGCATGTGTGTTTTCCTACTCAGTTGTGAACTGCACTGAGCCAGGCCATGTGGAGAACAGCGTCAGACAGATCCTGCCGAGTGGACCTCATCGCTACAGCTTCCAGACCACCATCATCTACACGTGTAACCCCGGATACTACCTGCTGGGTACCAGTACTCTGAGCTGCCAGGGAGATGGCACCTGGGACCACTCCCTTCCTAAATGCCTCTGTAAGAAACTCTCTCCCTGTAGCACTGCTGCCAGCAACGTTACTTCACACTGCTTGTCAAAGGAAGTTTGTCCAAAAGAACACTTTACCTTCTTTTAAAAAGTAGTTTTTCTCAAAGTTACTTTTCAATTAAGTTGGTACAAATCTTCAGGGGGTTTTGTGTTTGTATTAGCTATTAATATTTTGTGCATATTTTGCAGCGCTCAGCTTCATATTCTTTATATCATTTTCATTGAAGAGCACATTTTGCCTATCTAATGATTTAACAGTTTATTTCCAAAC
The DNA here is from genome assembly GCA_037974365.1 of Hydrocynus forskahlii. Lineage (NCBI taxonomy): Eukaryota > Metazoa > Chordata > Actinopteri > Characiformes > Alestidae > Hydrocynus > Hydrocynus forskahlii. The sequence goes on along the minus strand of JBBPCX010000147.1, from coordinate 17,015,223 downwards.
TATACTGAAAGAACATACTGAAAATCTTTGTCTCAAAATGTTACATCATAGCTATGGGATAAAATGTGCATGGTTGGCAGTACTCCTGAGATGTTAATTTGGTTAGTGGTTTTATGTGTAAATGTATTGCAAACCACTCAAGAACAAAATGTGTTAAAAAGTTAAAACTTTTGACCAGCAGTGTGCTTCTTGATAAATGTGCATCGTTGTTCAAAAGCTATGAAGATGTGTGGGTTTAAAGTAACTCTCTCTCTCTCTCTCTCTCTCTCTCTCTCCCCTCTGTCCCCCACTGTTTCTGTGCAGTGGTGCTGTGTGATCATCCCAGTATGCCTCCGTATGCTCAGATCTCGGGGGATAGACGCACAGTGGGCTCAGTGATCCGCTACAGCTGCATGGGCCAGCGCTCCATCATGGGCAACACCACCCGCATGTGCCAGCTGGATGGCCAGTGGAGCGGCTCCCCACCACACTGCACTGGTACCCAGAGTCACTAACCCTCCCCCCCTTAAATCTCACACCACACTCACTTCAAAAACACTTGCCAGCATACTAAGTTTCAGAATTCACTTTTTTAACCCTTCCAATAATCAGTGGCAAAATCATGATGTACTTTTCAAGGATCAAGGTTACTTAATTGTCATCAGCAGCTGTGTACATATACATAGTGAGATGAGACAACTTTCCCCAAGGACCACGGTGCAACATGTAGCAACATACAACCTTCAACAGAGGGCAGGTTACAACTGGCAGTGGGCAACAGACAAACAATAAATAGACAGCAAGTGTGGACATTACGTAAACCTTCTGGAGTGCTGTGTATAGCACCGTAGGTATGATTACTGCACAGGAGGCAGTTACAGCATTGAACAGAGTACCAGGGATGATAGAAAAACTACAACAAATAGACAATAATTAACTATCTAGATTAGATTTAGATTTTTTTTAGATTAAATACACGGAGATAAATCTGCCTTGTCAAATTTATATTCAAAGAAGATGGAGATATTTTATTATTGAATGAATATAAGAAGTGTTGTGTTGTTGGGGAAAACATCTCTTACCACACCTTCATTATCGCTCGGCAACAAAGCAAGCAGAATGTAAATGTAATTCATTATGCAACTTCTCAATTAGTCTTTTATTGACACAATTACTTTCATAAGGTACAACAAAAGCAAAAGTAATTCTGTACATCTGTGGGTTGAAGCTGCTCCCCAAGGTGTGGGTGAAACAGCGGCTGTGGGCCTACAGCAGAGATCAGTGATACAGCAGTGTGAGCGTGGGCCTGAAGGGCGAGTGCTCTGTCCCTCCATAAACTGCTTTAATCTCCCCATATCAGCCTCTGCTACATGAACTCCCACACGCCTGCCAGGTTATGAGCTGCCCTGCTTTACTATAAAGCCATCAGCCTCTCGGAGCCCTCAGATATGCTGGAACACAGCCTCATCCCTGGCAGTAAAACCACACTGACAGGTTAATGTCACAATTCATGACATTCATATTTCTCAAAAATTGCAGTTTCTCTCTCTCTCTCACACCCCACTCCCTGAGAACACATTCTCAGCTTTACTACAGCGCACACGGATCTCACAGGGATAAATATCAATTCCAAATGATGGGTTTTGGACCAAGGAAGTGGAAATTCCTGGCGTCCCTAAACATTTGCTCAGTTTTAAAGAGGCATCGAGGATTTGTGGCTGTTTGTGTTGCGGTGCGGTGCCAGACGGCCAGATGAAGGACTGAGGAGTTCATTTGTAAATTTATCAGTGGAGAGCAGCAGATGAGTTTACATTATGAACAGATGAAAGGAAGGAAATTTGCTGTCCCCACTGCAATCTTTTCCAAAGTCTATTATCACCTCACTCAGGTCTCCTGGATCTGTCTTAATTCTCACCTCATCAGCATAAGAAGGCAGACCCCTAAGAGAGATGCCATATAATGTGAATCTAATTATCCGCTATGTTTTTATTGTTTACTACGTGTTAGATGAACTGATTCAAAGCTGGGCCTTAGTTAATAGGGTAGTATCTGTGTACGTGTGTTTGTGTCAGAAGCAACAACATAAAACGTTCACTTTGAGGGAACTTCTGATCTTGCTTGATGGAATTCATTTCTAGTGTAATTTTGCATTTTAAACCCTTCTTTATACTCTTTCACTCCATACCAGCCTGAGATCTCTCTGCTCCTCAACTCCAAGCTTGTCATTCACGTATTAATGACGGGTTTATTATCCATTTATTTATGACCGAATTGCAAAGCTCCCCATTTTTTAATGGAAAGCTTGCTTAGTATGTGCCACTGCAGTACTAATGGTTTATGTGGCACTGCAGATGACCTCATTCTTTGACCTCATTTGACCTTATGCTGCAAAATACTTATTGTCCAGTATCCTAAAAGATCATATTTTATAACCATATTTTGCCCCAAGATAAAATATGAAACCCATTGCTACAGAATCTTTATGTGATAACGTTAGCAATATTTAGACCATGCAGTTAGCAATGTAAAAGGTAGGTGAACATGACATACTGTGCAATTTTAGGACAATAATAATTGAGAATCAAATACTAAAATCCCTCATGAATTCCTGGCTGGTATGATTAGTTTTCTGAGATCTCGGTGAGACATCCTACTACTTTTTCCACTTTAACCTTGTTCGCTTTACTTCGGGATCTTCTGCACACACCTGTCTTGCAGCCTCCCATGATCACTACCACCACTGTACCTTCTTCGTGGGTCACTCCTCTGTGGAAGACTTCTCACGCAGCACCCCCTTCTCTTCAAACTGCAGGCCCAGGACTTTCCAACCAAGTGCCCCAATGTGGCATTCCTTGTCTCTATGCTCACAGGACAAGCACAGGCCTGGGCCACGTTGATGTGACAGCGACATACATCCCTGTGAAATTACTGTGTAGCTTTCATGTCGGAGATCTGGCTCCTTTCAACCAGGCCCAAAAAACATCAAGCTGGAAGTCCACTCATGCCTTTACAAGCCCCCCAAGCAGCCACTGACACTAGATCTAATAATTCCCTCTTTCCGTGTCATGGCACCCATGTGTTGGGATATTGAGGCCTCAGTCAGGGATGCCCAATGAGGAGTGAACACTCCTCCGGCTTGCCTTTCCAATTATCTCCATGTTCTCTCCTCAGCTCAGTCTGTGGTGTTGCAGTGGGGTCATTCATCACATTTCAGCACCCATCGTGGCAAGTTGAATCACAGAAACTTGTTCCTCGCTTCATTGGCTCGGTTATTTGACATGTTGACCTGGTGGCTTGCACTCTGCAACTTCCTTGTTCTATGAAAGTACACCCCAACTTTCACGTGTCCATGTTAAGACCTGCCCTCACCAGCACTCTGACTCTCCTGCTTGTTGTATCAGTTCCAGTAATCGTCAAAATGTCTATCAGTGTGGTCATGGCGTCCAGATGTCTCCCGATGTCTCCTTTTTGTATAAGTCTTTGTGAAAGTTCTCAGATTTCTCCTGATATCTCCTTAATTTATTAGTATGAGATCCAAACATATCAGGTTATACTTCCCCAATGTCGTATTTTACCATTTTGTAGAACTGTAGTATAGCAAAGGTAATTTCATAATGTAGAGCGTAGCGGGAGGACGTGGTTGGCATGGCAGGAGGACATGGTGTTCCAGTTTTCATGGTCATACATGCTCATAGATCTTTGCAAAAGCTTCTACGTGATTTTAGTTTCTAGGGAATAAAAAATATAAGTAAAAATATATTTTAAATAATAGTTCAAACAACACGTGGGGATACTTTAAGACTTTTTATTCACTTACAACTATGAATCGTGTGTGTGTTTGTATTGTTCCAGGTGATTCTGCAGGAAGGTGTGGAGACCCCGGCATACCGGTGCATGGGATTCGTTTGGGGGAGGAGTTCTCCTCAGCCAGCGTGGTGCGGTTCAGTTGTGAGCCAGGGTACATGCTGCGGGGGTCATCCGAACGCACTTGCCTGCCCAATGGCACCTGGATGGGCACGCAGCCTGAGTGTCAGGGTGAGTACAGGCCGGAGCAGCAGCAGCAGCCGCGCTGCAGGGAATGGGCCAGCATGATATCCTGATTCATCACAGCAGCACCAGAAACACTGTCTCCTCCAGGATTAAACACACTATGCTAATGCCACAGCCAGGGACTTGTTCCTTTGCTCCAAACTTCACATGAACACATGGGAGTTGAAAAGAGAGAGCAGGGAAAGATTATTTTTTCCTGCGTTATACACTAAGCCTCAGAAGCTTCACTGTAGTTTTTCTAGTGGTGCAACATCACCTGGGGTTGTACACATGTTTTACTCCCGCCCTGCTTGATTTTCTTTTTTTCCCTGCTTGCAAACTCAACTCACTGCAGTGTGAATCCTAAACAAGTGTGCCAGACCCCCTGGTCTCCTACACACCCCACTGCTGCTGCTCTCTCTCTCTCTCTCTCTCTCTCTCTCTCTCTCTCTCTCTCTCTCTCTCTCTCTCTCTCTCTCTCTCTCTCT
>JBBPCX010000147.1:16984594-17008365 GCA_037974365.1 Hydrocynus forskahlii | reverse complement strand
CATGCAGCACATGTCTGGTAAATCTCTCTCTCTCTCTCTCTCTCACTCTCTCTCTCTCTCTCTCTCTCTCTATCTGTCTAACCCTCTCTCTCTCTTCCTCTGATTCTTTTTTAATCAGTGGTGTCTTGTGGCAATCCTGGCACTCCTCGGAATGCTCAGATCCAGTTCCATGATGGGCTGGTGTTCTCCCGCTCCATTACGTACTCGTGCAGAGAAGGCTACTATTCTACTGGCTTGCTCACCCGACACTGCACTGTAAATGGAACCTGGACTGGAGACATGCCTGAATGCACAGGTACCATCTAACCAATGCTACTGCTTTAGAAGTTTTATACAGGGTTGGGTAAGGCTTTACCTGTTTTATAATGTCATGAGTTTCACAGCCAAGTCATATATTATGCATTCAGAAGACCCCCAGTGGCCATGCTTTCAAAGAATGTATAGACTGAGGATGAATAAGGCTTTGTCCAGATGAAGCCTGGGATGGTGATGTGAGACCACTCTAAGATTATGTTCTGCTTTTTTGCTAGCCCTCAGCAGGAGCTAATCAGACACTTCTATCTTGTGCACTGAAGTGATGGAGATTATACCTGTGCTTCCTATTTGCATCTACTAGTGTCTGTATTCTTACTTCTGAAGCACTAATGGAGGTCATAGCTCATATACTAGACAGAAAGTGAACACTGTCTAAACTGCTGACACTTTATGCAGGCTGGGTTTGCCTTTGTTTGAGTTCAATTGGCATGAAATGTGCTGAGTGGAAAACTGACTACTAAAAAGGATTCCTAAAAGAGTTCGTAAATTTAGAGGTGTCAGTGGTGCGAGTGAATGAGGTTTAGGGTGATAAAATATCTTTTTTGTCCCTTGTTTCTTACTGACTATGCAATAATTGTATTTTTATCTGCTGTAACAAAAGAGAAAAAGGTTGCCAAGAAGTCATCAATACCTGAAACATGTACTATTATTGATTGCTATGAATGTTGTATCTTCTTTCTTTCTCTCTCCATATCTAGTCATCAACTGTGGAGACCCAGGAGTGCCTGCAAATGGTATTAGACTGGGCAATGACTTCACCTATGGCCACACTGTGAGCTTCCAATGCTCTCCAGGCTTCACCATGGATGCTGACCGTGCATCCACTCTCATTTGCACAAAGGACCGCACCTGGAACGGCACCAAGCCTGTGTGCAAAGGTACAATTCAGCTTAGAGGCTGTCGCTAATTGTACTACTCCACACCCCCAGTTGTATCCAGGATAGGCCCTTTTGTTTCAGTGAACAGTGATAGATTCTTGATGCACCAGATAGAAAAGACATGAGCAGATACTGACTATATTTTTCTACTAGACTACTTGACAGACTAAATGAATGCACTGATGAAAAACATAGGTCACTATGAAAAACATAGGTCATTCACATGTGGTTCAAACAGCTGCCATATTTGGCAAGGTAAAGCAACAGTCGTGTCCATGTATTTAAATGGCTCTCAATTTTTAGAAGACATGTAAATATGCCAGTGTTACCCAATACGCTCATTCTCATTTGTAGTCCCTGAGGTTTGACATTAACTACAAACAATTCAAACAAACAAAATGAAAGAGAAGCTAATATTACAACAGATGAAACATCTAAGTCTTTGTTGAATATTGCAAGGGAGCAATTTATGTGCATGCAAGTCAGCACAGCAGTGTGCCAACAGTAGTGAAAGGTTCAAATTTCTGTGAAATTGTCACTGCGCAGTGATCGATTGTGTTCTCTTGCAGCTATTGTGTGCGGTGCTCCACCCAGTATCCCTAATGGGCAGGTGGTGGGGACCGACTTCCAATGGGGTTCCAGCATTAGCTACACCTGTAATCAGGGCTATCAGCTCTCTCTGCCCACCATCCTCACCTGTCAGGGCTCCGGCAACTGGAGCGGTGAAAAACCACAGTGCTTCCGTAAGTCTCAAAAAATCCACACTAACCTTTTCTGAACACTGGCTCTGCCAGTTTCACATGGCATGTATAGCACAAGGCAACGTATTCTTGCTCAGAATAGTGTGGAGTCACTGTTTATAAATCATGTAACATCATTTTTTCTTTGTTGCAGCTGTATTCTGTGGGGATCCAGGTATTCCAGGCCAAGGCCGACGTGAAGACCGAGGCTTCACTTACCTCTCATCTGTCTCATTCTCCTGTATTCCACCACTCAGTCTGGTCGGCTCCACACGAAGATACTGCCAGTATGATGGTACCTGGAGTGGGACCCAGCCCTCTTGTATAGGTTAGGAAATGGATCTAAGAATGCACCTTTGAGTCACTACATACTGATTGTTTGTCATATCATGGAAAAGCCATATGTATATAGTATATCACACAAGGATGTAAATATGTATCGTATCAGTATATGTGAGTGCTCTCAATCTATTTTCAAATGTAAATATTCCACAACCAAGCAAGATTTATTGATTTTATTGCCTACATTCGACTGCTACTGAAACTTGGCCTATAAAATGCAAAACTCTCATTTGTTTCATATTTTCTGCATGAAGTCATTTTAAGCATGAGTAATGCAGCCCTCATGTGCAGCTGCAGGTTTAAATATGGCATAATACAAGTGAGTGTGATTGAGTACTTGGGGGAATATGTTCTAGATCCCAGTCACACCAGCTGTGTGGATCCTGGTACCCCTCTGTTTGGATATCAGAACAACACTCAAGGCTACCAGGTATCAAAACACATTAAAATGACAAATGAAATTAAACGGCTCCTCGTACTGGTCTGTTTTAAACGAAAACATGTTTTTGGGTCTCAACAGATTGGCAGCACAGTGTTCTATAGCTGCAGAAAGGGCTACCTACTCCTTGGATCCATCTCTCGCACCTGCCTGCCCAACCTCACTTGGAGTGGCATACAGCCAGAGTGCATTGGTAAGTAATCTTTTCTTTAATGGGAAGCTGCATCCATTTACCGTGCCCTACTTTACTTTGTTTCATGATTTCTTTTGCTCTCATGGCTTCATGCAAGTATTTCCCACCCAGTTGATAAATAATGCAGAATAACTATTTTTGTATTCAAGATATGTCACTCCAATAGAACTTTGCTTGAACCCAGCACAGAGTACGTTTAAGCGTACATATTCTCTCCTCTCCTCCCTACACTCCTCCTATCCCCTATTCACATTTCCTCTCTTCTCCCGTCCTCTCTTCTCCTTTCCTTTCTTTTCCTTTCCTCTCCTCACCTCTCTTCTCTTCTCTACTCTCCTGTTCTCAATTCTCTATTCTCTACCTTTTCTTCCCTCTCCTCTCCCTTAGCTCATCACTGTAGTCAGCCTGAACTCCCAGCCCAGGCAGATGCCAGAGCCATAGAGCTGCCGTCTCTGGGCTACACACTCATCTACACCTGTCAGCCTGGCTTCTACTTGGCAGGAGGCTCTGAACACCGCACCTGCAGAGCTGATGGCAGCTGGACCGGCAAGCCACCACTATGTGCAGGTACATATATACCCAGTGGCTTCAGACATGCAAAACATCTGCACCCTTTCAAGTATTTTATTACCCCTCTTATCCATTGTTTCCATTTGAAAAGTTAGTTGTAGTTTTTGGGGACTTTTTTGTGTTTTTCTTATTTTACGTGTCTGCCACTTGCACAAACACAGCCGCTGTACATCTGCCTTAATATCAAATGGCTAATTGCTCAGATTCACCACATTTTGTGCTTCTCTCTCCTGCTAATGCTGATGAATTGCCGTGTGCACCTGTTTCATCTCAAAAGGCTGGCGCGATTAGGGGGCTCAATTTATCATGCTATCATTGGAATTTCATACCAGAACAGCTCTGATTAGCCCAGTGCAAGCCACTGATTTGGTTACGAGCAAGTGGGCTGTCGGAATGCACAGATTGCACGAAATGTCCTCCCGACATATGAATGGGTCCCATTCAGCATGAACAAAAGAATCCAAATACTGCAAAACAATTGTCGTTTTCACCGAGCCTAGAGGAGAAGAGTGGTGCTTGCAAATTATGGCTTTGATTGATCTTGAGCTGGAAGTGGGTGAAATATGGCGCTGATGGTTTTTAAAGCTAAGCTATAAAGATGGAGGAGAGGACGGTGCTGCTGGCCTTTCACAGCAGAGGGATATTAACAACACCAGTGGGAAGGCTGACGGAGAGTGAGTTCAGGCTTTTGACAGCTAATAAAAGCTCTGTCTTCTCCCAGTGTGTAGAATATGACCCACGCTACAATTAGAGAAAAAAATAACTCGCCATGGCAAAGCTACCTTCCCAAAAATATACAGGCCACATGTCCACACTACTTCGTCCAGTTACGCTAATAGTCATCAGATTTCATGAACAGCAGCTAAACAATTTAAAGTGAGGAGAACCGATTTATGCATACTTAGTAAATGCAGTTCAAGTTCAAGTTTATTTATATCCTCATGAGACCTGGCCCATTCATTTATGTCCTTTATAGTGGACTTTTTGTTCACCTGTATCTTCCTTAAGTATTTGGAGTTACCCCATCGAACCCTATAGTATTCTGTAGAGGACATCCTGGGCTTTCCAGTGATGTGTCATGTGATGGGTTTGCATGCTGGGAACAAGGACTGAAATGGCAAGACATACATGAGGTGAACTAAATGCAAGATGTTCCTCTGCATAACCAAAAAGAAAACATGCCTCCAGGACTATCACAGCTAAAATCTCCAGAGGAAGAAGAAATGCAGAACTACTTATATTCTATGACTTTTAATTCACTGCTGAACTAAATACATGTTTTGTTGTCCTTGCAAGCAACAAGCAACAGAAGAGTGATACCGAATTTTATTTTTTTGATCAAATTGAATGTGTCCTTGGGTTATTATCACTTTAGGACATTTTCTAAATTCAGGTCTATTTTCACACGGAAATCATCCTGTTGTCCTCTACAATGGACATGCTGGGAAATTAAAATAAAAAATATATTCAAAGAAATTTTTTTTAGGCCCAAATAGATGGGAAATCACACAAAAATGAAATTGTAAGACAGTTTTTTCTTTGGTTCTCAGGAGGATATAGAACATTATCATACACAAAAGGTCATTCAATGTGCTTTAAAGATATAGAAAATTAAACAATAGTGCATAAAAATAAAACAGAATGGGAAGGAAAAATGAAGAAAAAGAATACATAAAAGAAAACTGAAAGTGCAGTAAAAGTGCAAATATTTAAAAGGCGGAGGAGAAAAGTGCAGTTTTTAAAGCTGGCTGCAGTCGGTGCAGATCTGATACTGATGAGCAGTTTGCTCCAGTAGCGAGCTGCATAGTCACAAAACGCCATTTCACCATGTCGGATGCAGAGTGCAGAAAGGAAGACTCACGGAAAGTTTGCTTCTGTGACCACTAGAACATGGCTCTAGTTGATTAGTGAACTCTTTGATTGTGGCCATCGACCTAATGACTGGTTCATTCACGGCTGTCGCATATTGACTAAAGTGCTAATGGCAGTCTTCTGAAACTCACGTAACAAGTACAACGTAACATACCAGTGCCACAGAGAATGTGTGTGCTGTTGACTAGGAGTGGGCTCTTTATGCTCTGTTACACAATTAAGTAATGAATGATTAAAAATGTAATAGATAAACAATGATCTTTCTCCTTTCTCTTTCACCCTCTAACACCCACATCTCTCCTCTCTTACAGCCGATAACAGACCAAGCGGAAAGCCTGTTGGAGGAGTGCAAGAGCCTCCCAACACAAAACTTCAGGGTAGGCCTTACCTCCATAAACCTCTACCAGAATATAGTTGGAAATAAATGAGATAAAACATTGTTACACTATTTTGGTGTCTCCTTCTCTGCCAGTGCCGAGTGGAGTGTTTGCTAAGAACTCTCTGTGGAGGGGATCGTATGAGTACCTAGGGAAGAAACAGCCAGCCATGCTGAGCATAACTGCTTTTGAACCGTTCAGCAACCGGGTCAATGGCACCCTCATGGACCACAGTGGAGTGCAGCTCAATCTGGCTGGTGAGTGTTTTTCTCCTCTCAAACATAAACGCTTCCACACATATTACCACTATTACCTGGCCCTCACATAAGAAACCACAACAGGAAGCTAATGCCTGCTTGCTTTGCTCACTATTCAGACTCGTACCACTCTTAACACTCTGATCCATGTTCTCCTAATATGCTTAGTGAAGGTTCTGAAGCTGTACTAGTGCACGCACTACGCCTCATTCATTAAACCATTGTAAATACGCAAGCAAGCAATGAATCTTCCCAAAAACGCTACTGTGTTTTCATATACAGCATGTACACTCTAGATATTTTAAGAATGTGATTTACAGTTTGGTTATTATTCCCATATTTCATCTTCATGGATTACAAATGGCCACCATATAAGGAAACCATGAGACTGGCTGACAGAGAAAAAAACAACAAAAAAACTAAACAAGAAAGAAAAGAAATTATTAGGGCTATAGTGGCCCTGTTAAAAATTTAGGAAGAGATCTTCCATCCTGTAATTCATCAAACATCTCAGACACACATATAAAGCCCAAACCATTGAGTGACATAAAAATTAGAAACACTTTGAACTCAATTCTGTAACTGATTGGAAGCCAGTGTAAGGACCTGAGGATAGGAGTAATGTCTAAAGCTCTTTTTAATTGCATGGATGAGTTTCTCAAAATCCTCCTTTGACACAAAGCCTCAGTCCTTGTTTTTGAGATGCCAAAAAGCTGATTTATTTACAAATTTAACCCTTTGATGCATAAGGCGGGTCAAAAATGACCCGAGCGGTTGTTTTTTTGCAGTATTTTTGTCATTTTAAATTTTTATCGTTTAATCTTCCATGTATTCCCCAAATAGGTTGTCTTTGACATGAGGCCATTTGGATTTGTATGTAATTTTTATATTTTGTCAGTAATTCCTTTTTTTGTATCAGTACCACACTTTTCCATACGTGGGTCAAAAATGACCCGCAAGCATTTTCTATGGAATTTCAAAGGTTAACCCTAGGAACCTTTGATTTTTGTCAACTGTGACTGTATTTCTAACAGTATTACCACCCTGAATGGTATTTTTACACAGCAACATACATGTAAGTATAATCATCATTTGTATACCTCATAATGTGCTGTCATAAAATATTAACTTATTTTCAACATCTCTGAATTTTGTACGATAGTGTGTTATCATCATCAAACTACTACTTTGTATTACACTAGCTAACTAAGCTAACTACACTAATGCTAGCTAACCAAACTAGCTAACATCACTGCATTTGTTGCATAGAGAAAGAGTAGATTCTACAGACTACGATATTTATAGCTTCCTGTAATAAAATCTATCCCATTAGGTAGCCTATTGTACTATTATTATTTACTCAATAATATCGTGTGTGTGTGTGTGTGTGTGTGTGCACATGTTTGTACCCCCTGCCTTGATGTTTTTGCTGTATTTAAAGTTTGTATTCAAATGAAAGATGATAAGAAGTTAACATGTAAAATATATGCTTCTATACAGAGGAACACACGCACACACACACACACACTACTTATTTGTACACGTGCACACATACAAACACACACACACACAAATTCACACAAAAATCCACACTCACAACACACACACACACACACACACACACACACAAACACACACTACTCATTTGTACATGTGTACACATACAAACACGCACACACGCAAATTCACACAAAAATCCACACTCACAACACACACACACACACACAAAGTGATGAATGAACATGTCAAACATTAAATTATTCTTTTGTTGACCAAAATATAATAAAAATCATCATCCCTTTAACCAAAATGAAATAAATTTTAATTCTAAAATGCATTAATTGTAATTGGGGACATTTTTGACCCACCTCACGGAAGAGTGTAGGTATTGGTAGGTCATGCATCTAAGGGTTAATATGATCACTGAAACTAAGAGCACCCTCCATTATTACATTAAGGTTTTTGGCATGGGTTTTAGTTATTTATTGGTCTGGATTCCTGATGTGGTAAGCACTGAATTGGGATTTTCCCAAACAGAACCATCTCTATCTTGTCTTTATTTAACTAAATGATATTTTGCTGCATCCAGCCATTTACTTTTAAGGCATAAACACAATGTCTACCCAGATAGCACACATCCATTGAAATTACATTGATTCTATATCAGACAAAGAGGATCTTCGATGCTGATCCAACATTGATCTTGCTCGTTGAAAAGCCTATTCAGTGTTGAAAAATCAACCATTTGTGGATGGATTCAACAAGGATTTAACATTGTTTCAATGCTTGTTTGGAAATGGGGCTTTCAATGTTGGCTATTTTCAGTAATATCTATGTTGATTCAGCATCTTATTTTCAATGTTGAAAAAGTCACCTTATATCAATGTTGAATTAAGGTTTTGTTACCACTGTATGTTCAATATTGAAAATCTGACCAAAAATTTTGTTTCAGTGTTGATAATTCAATGCATTTAAACATAATTCAATGTTGAATCAATAACATGGTATGATAAGTCAGTTTGTACTCTGGGAGAAGTTGGTCGAGAGAAAGCATGAACAAAAGGGGCCCAAAAATGGATCCTTGTGGGACTCCATACAGAATACTAGTGTTCTTTGTTTTATAAGTGTCTTACAGAGACAAAATAATCATTGTATTATAATTAAGTATTTGTAAATAATTAAGTATTTTGTGATGAACAGTTTCAAAAGCTGCACTAAGATCCAGTAGTACCAAGACAGTTATCTGAATCTGTATTCAGATGAACCTTTATCAGAGCTGTTTTAGTACTATGGTGTTGAGAAGCTTGATTAAAAGTCAACAGAGTAGCCATTTGAATTCAAGTAATTACTGATTTGGTTGAAAATAACTTTCTCAATGGCCTATGAATGGGAGATTTGAAACAGCCTATAAATGTTAAGCGTGGGGGGTCTCCAGGTTCCTCTTTTTCAGGCGAGGTTTTATAATAGCCATCTTTAGTGATGCTGGAAACATTTCTGAGATAATAGAGCCATTCCTTTCCAGAGATATTGCAGTGGTTGACCAAAATCTGGCAGCAAATGGAAAGTCAGGCCTGCTTTTGCTCTGCAAGTTGTGTATTTACAGCATAACCTGAAGGCCTGCCAATGCTAGTCTAATTAACTTTGAGTAGCAAACATGATTCCACTGTTGAACTAAAATTATGACCTTTGTTTAATAGTGGCATATTTGAAATATTCTGCTCTTTGACCATCATTAAGCTAAAGTGAAGTTGTACTTGAGGAGCAAGAGAATTTAGCAGTGTTGAGAAAATAACACCCCACACTTTTTCAAATAAAATGTGTAGTGCATTATTACTCTCGTATTTGTATAACAGATGATTTGACCACTGAATTCATTTTGCCATATAGTTTTGCTGTTAATGGCATGTCCACAGTATGCAGTGACAGAACTGAAAGTAACATGGTCTGGCATTAAGGAAATGGACCCTGTCGGTTAGACAGGTCTGTTCTAGGGGGCTGTTGTTAGAGGATACACATGTTTACCTCCTTCTACATCCAGACACAGCCAGCAACACTTCTGGATCACAGTTGAGAGCTCAGTGAAGAACAAGACTTCAAAAAACTTTCCTCAATGCAGAAATCTATGAGGAAAAATATATATTACGAATGATTTAAGCACAAATTAATTCTGCTCACATTCCATGAATAAGGCCTACAAAGATTATACATTTCTGTGCAGGTACCTACAAGAGAGAAGAGGCCCATCTGTTGCTGCAGGTCCATCAGATTCGAGGACCTGTGGAGATCTTTGTCAACAAGTTTAAGATTGACAACTGGGCGCTGGATGGACACGTATGTAGCCTTCTTTATATGACCTTATATGACCTGCTTAAACAATGAGGTTAACGGGACACACTAGTAAAAGTGTATATTTTAGAGTTGATTTAATAGTGGTTTGCAGCTGAGGGGTTTATTGACTAATTTACTCAGTCCTTGACATTCCCACGCCCAAAAAGAAAAACCAAGATTAATAAATGAATAACAGATTATAGTGAACAAAATTATAAAGTTAATGAAAACATCCACAAATTAACCCTGCATTTCCTAATCTTAGTTCAAAGAATAAGTATAGTCTGCTACAGTTTAGCATTACATCGCATTTAGAGTACTGTGGAATGCAAAATGACTTTGGAAATGAATTCCAAATTTTGTACAGTCCCCCTACAGTTATAGAAGACTGACTAGCCACATGATTCAAACTTCCATTTGTAGCAATACGTACAGGTTTAATCTCAAATAAACTCATTAAATATGTAAAGCAGCTTTTTAGTAATGCAGGTTGCAAACATTTCATATAACACTCCAAAATTAGCATCTTCTAATCTTCTCAATCTTAATCTTATGCTGATATTAAACCCTTATTTGTTCCCATTAATGGTGGATTTAAAGTGATGCTTTAGTTTTTTATTTTATTTTCACCTAAACCTCCATCATACTTACAATCATACATACGAAAACTGGAGTGAATAATGTGTCCTAGATATACTACTACAACTGTCATTTTCCTGCAGAACATTATTCTCACTGCGTGCGTCACTAGACTGAAATGTGACTGGTCTCTCCTTTCAGATGCAATTTTGCATGCTGGCTTGAGCTATTGCATCTCATCATGTAAAATTTAAATTTTAAATTTAAATGTGTGACTTCATAACAATAAGTGGGGGATTCTATGGCTGTAGTGCAATTAAGCCTTCAAGTATTCAATAGAAAAGTAATTTTCTGGATTTACCCACATAAACTTACAAGGTTTCTTTGCTGACAACAGCTTAAATGACTAACATGATTGAATAGTGTAAGTCTTATACATTTATGTTCTTGGTACACAAAACCACACAAATAGTATAAGTGGGCCGCAAGGGAAAAATAAGTTGCGAAGAAAATGTAGAAAATGGGCCGCTAAACTGCAAAAGCTTTTTACATGGAGCCACTTTTAATTTTTTTGGGAGGTGGAGGTCTCTGTCTCCCTGCACTTCCACCCTGCTCACACACAAACACACACTCATGCATACACATACACACACACACACACACCAGCAGGAGCACTTGTCTGAAACCAGACCATGGACTACACACACACACATTCACACACACGCACCACCACTCCTGGGAATAGAAGAGCTGAGAAAGTTTTTCTTTTAATTAAAACGTCAGTTAAATCATTGCCGAGTAATCGGGGCCAGACACCCCCCCACCACCACCATCACCAATGCACCGGAGACAAGTAGCTGGGAAAATGTAATTAAAAGTGTGGGTCATGAGGGCTTTTGTTGGAGTGTGAGTGTGTGTGTGTGCGTGTGTGTCTGTGTACCTGTGTGTGTCAGGTTTGGTTCTCTGTGTGTGGGTTTTGCATATGAACATTTTTTTTTTCGTTAAGATGAGGAATAGGTTAGGACTGAAATTAAATGTCAGCGGTAAGAGGTATGCTGCCTTGCTGACATGTTTTACCTTTCAACAGCTCATTCTTGACATTTTGAAAATGTATTGACTTTATAATATAAAGTCTTTAATTGTTTGTTCTCTTTTCTTTACAGGTGTCATATATGCCTTCATCTAACTCCTTTGTATACCAAGGATTTGTTAGGGGAAAGGGATTTGGCCAGTTTGGGCTTCAGAGGTTGGGTATGTGTTTGACTCACAGGAATTAACTTGTTACAGCTTCATACTGACTTTGAGATCTGACCATTTTTAAATAATAATAATAATAACAAAACAACAACAACAAAACAACAATAATAGAAATAATACTACTAGTAGTAGTAGTAGTACTACTACGACTACTACTACTACTACTAATAATAATAATAATAATAATAATAATGATAGTGTATCATGGCTTGTATAATTAGTATTAATTCCATTATTAATTAGCTGTGATTATTATCATTGTTGGTGTTGCTAGTAGTAGTAGTGTTTTTTGTTGTTGTTTTTGTTATTGTGTGAGGGCTACAGGACAGAAGTCATTCAGGCAGGTCACAGATGATTTCTTGGGAACGGGGATGATTGTAGTAGCCTTGAAACAAGCCGGAACAGCAGCTTGTCTCAGAGAGGTGTTAAACACGTCAGTGAGGAGGTTGGCCAGCTGGTCCGCACACTCCTTGAGCACCTGCCTAGGTATGTTGTCAGGACCAGGAGCTTTGCGTGGGTTAACTTTGACCAGAGTCCTCCCCACTGGAGCTGTGGTCAGGCAGATGACTTGTTCACCTGGGAGAGGAGTGGATTTCCTTGCGGGCTCCCTGTTGAGTGTGCTGAATCGCGCATTCAACACGTTGGGGAGAGAGGCATCACTGTCACAGAGAGGAGGTGGTGGTTTGTCGTCTGTGATGGCTTGGATGCCCCTCCACATGCTCACCAGTGTTCAGAAAGTGCATAAGCATACTTTAGCTTCTTGACTGCCTTGCGCGTGCAGTTCTGAGGGCAGCCTCGTCTCCAGATCTGAAGGCAGCATGCCGAATTTTCAGCTCCCTCCGAACCCTGCAGACATCCAGGGTTTCTGGTTGGCTCTTGTAGTCACCCTCTTGGACACAGTAATGTCCTCAGTCCTGTATCTTAACAGCATGGCTGGAGTAAACCTTACCAGTAATCTGTGTTTTTCAGTCTTCACTGCAATGCAGTTTTTGGTGTAAACTGCAGGGTGTTAATGACACTCGGCTGTAAATGAGTCATCTTTCAGTTTTAGCGAATTATCACGTGGGGAATGATAGGGAATAATCCTCCGTAAATCAAAAATGAAATGCTGAGCCTGAAATGCTGATTCTCTCCTGCTCAAACTCCTGGTGGTAGGAATTAATTAAATACTCCTTGCACTTCCTATACACCAGTCTTTGTTGTTTTAAACTATTGAAAATGATTCATTCTGGCTTGGGTTGTTGGTGTAGGAGGAAAGAGAAAGAGAGAGAGAGAGAGAGAGAGCAAGAGCGGCCGCGAGAGAGAGAGAGAGAGAGAGAGAGAGAGAGAGAGAGAGAGAGAGAGAGAGAGAAAATTATATTAGTATAACAGAGGCTACAGTATGACATATTTGTCATAGAGACAGAGAGAAAGTGCAGTACATGGCTTGTGGGGGGCAAATCAAAGGGTGTTCTGTGATATCCCACCATAATGAAACAGCCATGCTTCATCTCTAATCGACAGCTGTATGTACTCCCATCCCTACCACCAGAGAGCCTGAGCAAACAGTAGATTTATTAATAAATGGGGGCTGCGGAGTGCTGTGGGTGGACTGTGAGTGTGGGGAGGTGTACTCCGGAGTTTGTGTGTGTGTATGTGTGTGTGTGAGAGAGAAAGAGAGCATTAGAGCGTTGCCTCATTTGTTGTGGTTTGATCGGTGGCTTTATTGAGTAAGTTAATTGGATCTCCCACTCTTTCTTGCTTTTACTTTATTGGGGAGGATTTTGGCGTCGTCTGATGAACAGGTGCATTGTCAATGTCGCTGTTTGGGGAGGCACTACAGTCTAAATTGAAAAATGAACGGCAAATGACTTCATCTTTGTAGTGTCTTCATAGCAATAATTAAAAAGCCCTGTTTGGATAATAGAGTTTGACATTTCCCAAAAATGCGTCAGTCTGCTGAGTTTATTACGGAAATGGATGGAATGCCTAGATCTAACTTTCTGGTTCTATTTGCTTGTTTTTCCATTTGTCACTTGATTAAAATGAATTTGAATGTAAGCTTTGTCACAGAGCTTTCCACTTGTAAGTTAACTCTGCGAACTGTGAAATATTATCTTCTAGAAATAATGGATTCTCAAATGAGCTGTTGAGTAAAATTGGACATGCCCCAAGTGTGGCTAAAGTCTTTCAAGGGAAAGAAGTTTTTGGTCTTTTCATTTTTCTTTTGAATTTTATAACATTCTTCATGTCTCTTCTGCAGAGGGACTGGACCCAAATGAGGAGAATCCAGGCTACAACTTCGCCTCTAACAGCAGTTCAGTGGCAGCAGCCATTTTAGTGCCTTTTATAGCCATGATTATAGCAGGATTTGCGCTGTATCTCTACAAACACAGGTAACCGCGGCCATAGTGTGCCATTTCCAATCAATCATCATCTGGTTTGTGCCTGTGAGATAACACGGAGTTCGATACTGTGATCTAGCCATGTACAGTGTATGATTCACTTCAATATCAGTGCAAATGATGGATTTTCGGGTGGAAATCAGTTTGAGTGATCAAGATATGTCTTGCTGCACTGCCAGGAAAAGACCCAAAGTACCATTCAATGGATACGCAGGCCATGAGAATACCAATGGAAGAGCAACCTTTGAAAACCCCATGTATGACCGTAACATCCAGCCCACAGACATCATGGCCAATGAATCGGAGTTCACGGTCAGCACAGTCTGCACAGCCGTATAGCCACTGCTTTGTCCACAGGTAAGACTCAGCTAACGGGGCATTTTTTGCCTTCATAAAAAATGTACGCATTTTTAAAATCACAGAATGTTCATTTCCATGCAGTCCATACAGTGCATATATGGAAACAAAACTACAAAAACAGCCCATTTCAAATGTGCCATGGCTGTGATAGACATACGTAGATCCCAAAGTGGATTTTTACTAATATGAATTCAGTCCACGTCCATTGTATATTTCAGCCTGGACTGTTTTTTTAATAAGGCACATGTGTAATTCATTGAAAAAAATACAACCAAAATACAAAAAATGCAGTATATAAACTCTTTTACTACACTCACGATGCAAACAAACCCAGTTCTCCCAGACGCAGCTAAATCCCCAGTGTTCAATTAACACCTACAGCTGGAAACGAGCAACCACTCAGTAAGAGTTAATTCAGCTTTGTCAACCATCGCGTGTCTCAGCACACACTCACAGCCACACTTTAATTCCTAATATGCTTCACTGAGGCAAGACACAAAGTTGCACAGAACCAAAGACAAAAAGGTCATAGGCAAACAGATGAAACTCTGCACTGCAGTGTGCTGGATGAGGATAGAGGCCTCAGGGCAAGACACGCGGCCATTTATTTTCTCATTTGGCATGATTCAGTAGCATCGTTTACTGGAGATTCCAGCCATCATTTCCTACTGCCTGTTCAGAGAGCAGTTTGTTGGACTGTGGAGTCTGAGCAGGAAAAAAATTAGAACTGGTGAAAGTGTAAATTGTAAGGCTGAACGGCTTTGCCCTCGGCTAAAATAGGAGACAGACTGCTGAGGCAAGGGGATGGGGAAAGTTTTTCTTTTTTTTTTGCTTAGTATTTGTAGCAAGAAGTAGAGGAGTAAATCACATCCATGCAGACTGCAGACCTGGACATGAAATTGGTTTTAATTGGATTCCTAAAATCTGTGTGTGTAAACTGGAAAAATAGTTCCATACATTGACTTGATTCAAATGTGCATGTTACTGTCGCTCAAATAATAATCAACATGTGTGTTGACAAAAGTAAGAAAACTGTAAGACAAAATTGTGTCGATATACTGCTCTAAATCCAAAAGTATAATTCAAAAAATGTATTTAATAGGTGCCCCTATTAATATTCACGACTTTAGGAGAAAAACTGGATGAGCAGGCGTATACAAAGTTATGGACATGAAGTGTATTACTCATATGGAACGAATGTACATAGTTGAATCAAGTAAATTCCTATACGGTGAAAACTTTTTTCACTGTATAGTTTTCTTGTGGACTTTAATTCATTATAGTTTTTATGATCACAAGTTCTTTTTAACCGCTTTGTGTTATAATGCCAAAATCTCATTCTTTTTACAAATGAACCTAATCAGTCCCACCTGAAAGAAATTTAAACCCCTGTCTTAATATTGCGTGCAATCTACTCTTGATATATCGTTTGTCTCCTCTGATTTTAACTAGCACTTCTGTTTCTGCCTTCCCTTTTTTCTCCGCCTCCTTTCCTTCTCTGATCTGTCTGACACCTCCATCTTTCGTCTGTTCTCCTTTCTTCCTCCTCTGCCTCTTCTCTTTTCTTTACACATACGTTCATCCCCCGTCTTCGCAGGTTGAGGATGAGTTTATTCCCCTGCCCACACGAGTGGCCCCCAGGCAGCAACGGGCTGCGTGGGTGGGCTGGAAGAGAAGAATGGAAGCTTTTTTTTTCTTTTTCATTTTTAACAGATTCTAAGTATAGCAAAAAGAGATCACTCCTTGATTATGAGGCAGGAAACAAACAAAAAAAAAAATCAACAGGAAAACACACAAACACGTTCCTCAGAGACGACCACAGCAATGTGTGCTCTCCGAAACTCTACCTGTTTTAACATGCATCTGCTGTTTCCCTGTTTTTACTTTTTCTTTTTTTCGAGAGAGCTTCCTGTGGAACTTTGGCATGGCAGAGGGGGATGACTGTGACACTCGATTCTGTCACTTGCCAAAAAAAGTCAGAGAGGAAAAGAAATGGGCAGTGGGCTATTTTCATACTGGGCTTTCAGTAGCAAGGGGCCTGCTCGTGCTGTTTTTTTCTCTGAATGAACAGGGATTTGTGGAGAGGCTTACAGCTGGACGAACTAACGAGTGGAACACCCTGGACAGTTGGAGCTCTGTTTCACCTTTCTCATTTTTTTTTCTCTCCATTTTCTTGTTTTTTTCTTGCACATAGAAGCTGCAAGATTACACATAAGCACGGACTTTGTTCACATTACTGGGCCTCTCTGGTTGACAGTTTCACTATCAGTTCCTCTGAAATTTTCACCTGAAGCCACAGAGCGTGAATTGAAGTAGAATGAGATTCTGAGGCTTATTAGAAGACAAGGGTTCTATAGCTAGCACCTCTCTCGGCTCGTCCCAGCCCGGAGCGTGGAGTGTTCCCTCTGCAGCATTTCGCCACCCCTGCTGGCTGAGATTGAAGAGTCAGTACATGCCCCTGAGGAGAGTGCTGGAAAAGAATATAAAAGGAAATGGGGAAAGTTTTTTGTGTGTGGGGGCAGGGTGGGGGACCTAGCAAGGCTGACTTTAGGTGGTTTGTCTTCTTTGAATTCTGTTTTTTTATTATTATTATTATTTTTAATTACTATTTTGCTAGTCCTGTATTTACAGAAGGAAATATGATGCACCATTCAGGACTTGGATGGCATCTGCATTCCTCTATGTGGGCCATCTGAGCAGTGCTGTTCCACTCCCACCCCTCTGTTAGTCTGCGGTGGATGTCCTGAGTGCCGTTCACTGATATTTAAAACGGCAGCCAGCGGTAATGGAGGGTTCTGGGTGCTCTAGCCTGCGGGCTCACAGAGTTGGTTCTCAGAAGCACTGCTCCTTAGCTGTGAATTCCCCAGGGGGGGCACTGATGTCTGCTGTTTTAATCACTTCCCCTTTCTTTGTGGAAAGGCTGTGAACTGAACTTTCTTCGGCGTGCAAACAAAACAACAGCAAACTGCAACAAAAGGAACACACATGGCAACATACAACGCACGTAGCCTGTTGACTCCTGGTCATATCTCCAAGCCTTGCCTTCTAGCAATGCGCAAGATCAACGCAAAGCTGAATCGACATGGTGCAAATTTGGTCTGCCTTTGAGTCTAGATCGAGTAAAAATCAACACAAAGAAACAGGAGAGTGGTTTTAAATGTTCCTGGTCCTGGAATACTTCCTCCCTACTCATACCAGTCTCACTGTGTGCATTCACTCGTAAGGTACATCCTGGACAAGTCTGGCAATGTGTATAAACTTCTCTGTACAAATTTTACATGTTAATTGGTTAAAACTACCTGGGATGACTTTTGGAGATGACACAAGACACATTCACAACACTCTATTCACTTATGAAAATGGAGACAACTGATGATGGAGGACTGTGTTTATGATTTTATTTCTCCCACTCTAATTTTAGCATGTTATTTAAGGTCAGTTACTAAGTGACAAAAAACACTGGAGATCAGTTTCTCTGATGGCTGCTTTTTCCTTCTACACTATGGTGTGCAGGAAATGCATCTATTAGAGTAGAAGATGCTGAAGAATTCCAAAAATAGGGGTTACAGCTAGTAAACTTATTATGATGGGCTTTCAGAAGATTTCAATTAAATTGATTGTTAGGGGACCACTGTGTGTAGTGGATTAATCCATTTGCTTGGTTTTACTTGGTCTTGTCCAGCATTGTGTGCATGGCAGATTGTGCTTGAGACCCATTTGAGCAACATATGTCTCACAGACAGAGTGCCTCCATTTACTGTCGTACTTTCATTAAGCTCATCTAGTCCTCTCATATCAGAAGGACAACATATTTGCCTATAAAAGATGAACCCTCTTTCTTCCTCTTGCTGTTTAGGGGCCCAGCTTGGAAAATCAGTTCAGAATAGTAAGCTCAAGCCGAACACTCATGTGCTGGTCCCCTTCTGTCACATGGATTTGCCTATTTTTGGCATTGTGTAGCCTTCATACTTCCAAGCTCTCAATTGTCTAGTGCCTACTACCATTGGCGTGCATTTCCAATGAGCGTGTAAAGTCCCTGACATTATTTGCAACGGAAAAAGGCTTCTGAACAGAATTACTGTATTGTTCTTTCAGTCTGTTTCATATGTCTTTTGGTAATTGCTTTTACAATTTTATTACTTTTTAAATCTGTAGCTTATCTCAGCTTCGTGAATATAATATTGCCCAGTGCTTGTTTCAATTGTGAGTTGATGGAAAAAGCAAAGATTGTATTTCCCCTGTGATTTCACAGACAAAATGGTTGGCAGGCACATTTTCTTAAACCTATTGGCATTCACTTCACAGTGCAGAATATGATGCTTTTTTTCTTCCTTTCCCTCATATAATTGCATTTCAAATTGCTTTATCACAGTGGATGGCATCTGCACTCACTTATATGCTATTTCCCCACACATCATATGTCCGTTATGACTCTGTATCCCTAGCAATTTATTTCCAACAGTAAAATGCCGGCATTTTCTGATATATATCCAATGACTGTTCTACACAAGCAAAGGCGAGGACAAAGGAGCATAGGCTGGATGGCCCGAGTTATAATATTAGTGTTGGGATTTAAATTGCTCTTATGAAATCCTATGAAAAAACCTCCTAATCTATCATTTATGGTTTTCTTAAGCTAACTGCAGGCAGAAGTCAGTTTTTAGATTAGAGGTTTCAGTCGGCTTCTTCTTCTCCCTTTTTTAAGCTCATGTTTTATGCTTTGTGAGACTCTTGAGAAGTTTATAAGAATAAGGGCAACCTCTGGTGTTTCTTGAGGTCTTGCCCATCTGTTGCGCCAGCGTTTTGGTACCTGTCTTTTAGACGATATCTGGCTCGCAGATGGTTTGGTCTTCCCCAGCTTCCTATTTATCATTGTGTTACTGTACATTGGTGCATTAAAAAACAACTCTCAACTGCCAGGGGAGAATTTCAAAGCCACTGCCTCTTTCTCTGCTGTGTTTGGCTGGGAGTTAAAGCCTTTGTGTTATTCTTAGCCCAGGAGAAAATCACATGGCTGGGGAGGAAAAAGAGAGAGAGAGGGAGACAGAGAGACAGACAGTAAGGCAGACAGAAAGAGGAAGCAAACAGAGCCTTTGAATAATTTCCAGTAGATCTGTGTGTTGGCAAGGCTCCAGGCAATCTGTTGCTCATTATAATTGTCCCAAAATATAAACATCTGCTTTACTCCTCTGGAATTCATGTATGATGACTGTAACGAGTCTCTTCCTTCTCACTAAAATCAGCCACTGGTTTACAGTATCTAGCCTTTTCATAGAAAATCCATGGTACTCTTTTACCAAAGTGAAAGGTGTGTGCTGCCTTCATTGTGTAGTTTTCACCTGTTAAATATGTCTAACAACTTCAAAATGTTATCAGTTTTGCCAGTTACAGTGTTTTGAGAGCAGCCTACTTTCCTCAAACACCTATCCCCTATCGATTTTATCTTCTTCTATGATGTCATTTAGCCCTTCCTCACTGTGCTGAGAGAGGTAATTTAGAATGAATCAGGGGCATGCCAGAGACCCTCATATTTATTTCAGCAGCAATGAAGGCTTACTCTTTGGGCCCATCTTTATCACCTCCAACCAGACCTCCTTGTCTCTCCTGGGCAGCCATGAAGGATTACCCATCCATGATCCCACCACTTGAGTTCAAGTGTCAGACCCCCACTGTTTCTGTTTTTTTCAAGCTGCTCCTGTTGGTGAAATATCTCTGTTTAATCTGACTTTTATAGTAATGGGAAGGAAATATGATTGAGTTTGCCCCTTCCACAGCTACCACATTGTTGATCCACACTTTCAGCTCCCAGTGTGTCTAGACTTGTCGTACACACTTTGCTCAAGAAGCTCATAGGTTCAAGCCTCATATCGTTGAAGTAGGAGAAGACTTAAATTTGCATTCAGATGGAAATGCCCATACTACATTGAATGTATCTCAGTTCCTTCAGTCGCCTCTATAGTAGCTAAATACCTTCATGTTTCCCAGAGCACCACATCGATCACAACACGACTAAACGAAACCTTCACAGACTCTAAAAAGGAGAAGCAATGAAGGAAATCTCCGAATGTCCCAGAGGAAAGATGTTTATCCATATTAATAAATATATTTTGAATTGTACATAATCTATATTGATATAATTTTTATCCCAAGAGTATGTATTCTAATAATTCCATGAACTAAATGATCTATGTTGAAACCTTCAGTATGCACTTTTCCAAATCCTGCTTTTCCCTCCTGTTTTAACTGTTCCTTTTGAAACGAATAATAAAAAACCCAAACAAACCACGCATTCCTCTCCGCTCAGCAAGAGAGAAGTGCCCAAACTTGAGTGGCTTTTACAGGACTGCTCTGCCTAGCCAAAGCCTCAAGGAACACAGTCAGACTGCAGTTATATGCTCTTTGACCAAAAGGGTTTTTTTTTCTGTTGTTGTTGTTGAAAAGCGAGTGTAAAAATGTGAAAGGACCTGAATGGACTGGCCTGGTGTGAGTTATACAAGGAGAAAGGAGAACAAATATAAAAAAAAAAAAACTTTTTGTACAGAGATATATTTTTATGGAAATACATTTGTAATATAAAAAGAGAAAATGGATCTGTAAATGTTTTTCATTATTGTAGTACAAATGCTAGTGGGAATATAAAAAGATCTCTCTCTATAAATGTATATATATATATATACAAAGAGAAAATAGAAACAAAGCTTTTTTGTAAATGTAAAAAAGATTGTATATACAAGTTTACATATTGTACATATGTAATACCCGACATGGCTTGTCTGCAGTATATAAAATGTATTTTATCCGTCTGTATATGATGCTTTGCATTGTGTTTAAGCTTATTCTACTTTCTTGAACTTGAAACATATTTTGAAGTTTTTTGGAATAAAAATAAAAAACTTTTAAAAAACCTGGTTGTTTTCTGTATTTCTCTGCGGTTCTAATTTGAATCTGTGAATACATAAAATAGTGATGGGTGATTGGGGATGGACGAATGAGAGCAGCACAATGTTTTCTTTTGTTTTGTCCATCCCCAATCACCCATCACTTCATACATAAAAATGGCAGTAAAACATATGAGAACGTAAAACAGAAATAATAGGTTAAGGAACAGAAATGATAGTATGCAGAAATAACAAAAACATCAGGAATAATAAAAGAAAAGAATAATAAATTGGGAGACTGTTACGCTAAATAAAAAGGGTTTTACTGGTTTTAAAGCTAGTAACTGTATGTCTCTGATGAATAAGAACTGGCAATGAGATCCCAATTTTTGGTGTATTAAAACAGAGAAGCTTCACCTGTCTTTTACACTTCATTCAGCATTTGCTGATTCTAAAGGCCATTTAGAGCATGTTCTGCGATGTATAAAAGTGTATAAAATTCAGTTTTATTTATGCAGAGCTTTTTACAACTGTTGACACAAAGCAGCTTTATAGAATCCAGTTCCAAGTCCCTCATAAACAAGCCAAAGGTGACAGAGGTGATGAAAAACTCCCTAAAGATGGAGGAAGAAACCTCGGGAGACACCAAGACTCAAAAGGGGAACACATCCTCCGGAGAATGAGGAAGAGTAGAAGAGATGTCCCTTAGGAGATAGTTAACAATGAGGCCTTTGTGTACAGATTTCACTGCTGAACATCTGGCCGTTTATAGCTAACAGAGTATTTACAGTTAGTTGAAGTTCTGTTGGGGTCTGTATAAGGAGTATTTTAAGAGTCTCCAGTCCACAGCAACAGGAACAACCAGAGCTTTGCTGCCAGAACTTTGAGCCTTTGGATGCGGAGTAGGAGCACATGGGAGCAGTCCAAAGCAGCCGAACCAATCCAGGACACTTGGGCAAGGGTCACCAGTGATGGCAAATCCAGTTTAGAGTGGTGACCCAGAGCCCTGATGGTGACCGACCAGGCCAGATGGATGGACCGTGGTTCCCTTCAGACAAAATAGGCCATGGAAGGGATGGAAGACAAACAAAAAGCCAAGGTAGATCAGGTTTCCAGAGGGCAAAATGTAACTGTACAGGGTGCATGTCAAGACTCCAGCATACCTAGAAATAGCAGCCAAGCTAGAAAGGGCAGAGCCGAGGGCTATCACAGACACGAGACCCTGAGACATTGGTGCCCCCACACCCAACCCCATCATCAACAATATGGAGTGAACTTGAGTGGAGTTTTGGGATGACAGCACCAGCAACCCAGATCACTTGAATTCTATATGCCCATAACCTACTAGCTCTACATCCTCAGGTCTCTTCTAACGGGACATGTTAATAATGGAAATCTTGACTACAGAAGTGGGTTTAAAAACTGAGGCTGTGTCGGAACTTTGAGATAAAAGTGCTTCATTTTCAGCTGCAAAAAACTTTAACCCTGGACCTTGGCAGACCAGACAAATTCCCAGTAACTGGACTGGATGCAATATCAACTTCAAGTTTCCTTCCAAACTTACACAAAAACTTAAAGCAACAGATAAATCATAAATGCTGTGAAATGTTTGTGAATGTGTTCATGTCTGTGTTTGAAGAATCTAAACTCAGATTTATGTGCACAGTGATTTATATTTGCATGAGACCTGGCCTTTTTTACTAATCTCCTAGTAAAGTTTAGCACACCTGAGAATTTGTAAGCTCCGTATTAATAAAGCTAACACTATTAGTTTTATCATAAGGCTGAAGTCATCCTCAGTTTAAAATGTGCGATTTAAACGCGGCCAGTACAGCTAGATTAAAGCTCAGCTGATGTAATTAATATGCAGTATAGTTCACCGTTCTCATTTTTCTTTTTTCTTCAGAGAACAAAGGAACAAATTTGCGCCTTTTTTCACACCCTATTCTACATGTCATGAGGGAACAGAATCTCCCTTTCTCTCTAGTTCTCTCACTCTCTTTCTTATTTACGCACATACACGTGCACAAGAAAACACACGAGTGTGCACATGGCATGCTCAGTCGTATCAGTAATAAGAAAATGTAGAGACGTTGTTTTTTTGTTGACTGTCATGTGGCACGTACCAATCAGCCTTGTTTGACTCATTTCTACAAGGTAATGTAGTGCACTGAATACAGACCTCATAGGATACGTGATGGCTATTCATCACGACTGAATTGCTTTAACTGGCAGTCACTAAATATAAAACACACTTTCCACTATATGTCCAAAATATCTTTCTCTCACCCAAAGTCAAGGGTTTAAAAAGTGGAAGTTTGTCGTCTTCTTGCAGCGTAAAAGCCTTTTCTCTTTACATCACATTTTGAAATGCTTGATGATGTTTCAAACCCTGCTATATAACTTTGACATGCTCATTCCACAAACACATTCAATTCAATTCAATTCAGTTTTATTTATATAGCGCTTTTTACAACCAGGTTGTCACAAAGCAGCTTTACAGAG
>JBBPCX010000147.1:16926384-16969443 GCA_037974365.1 Hydrocynus forskahlii | reverse complement strand
CTTGGGTTTTTGAAAGGCGCCCTCAAATAAAATGTATTATTATTATTATTATTATTATTATTATTATTATTATTATTGTCTGTAATGTTATTTAGATTTAAACACAATTTGTCTTCAGCATGTTTGTGTGTCCATGGTTGTTAAGGTATTTAGTTTCTTTATTTAAAAAAATATACTGTCTCAGGATTACAAAACTTGTGCCACAAGATGAAATTTAAGCACCTACTTTTCAGTTGTAGTTTTCTTAAAGCTTTTTCCTCTGGCTGCCTGAACAGATTTTTCTCCCTGTCACAGACTGTTTAGATGTCTAGGCCTATTAGCCAGTGGCCATAACCACAGGTGTTTCCGCAGTATGGTAGACAGCTAACAGGGTATTAAGTGTTCTTTTTTTTTTCTTTCTCCCTCCAGTTATCATCCACTGGCTCCAGACTGCCAAAGCCTCATTCATCAGACAGCCTAATACTCCAAGGTGTCTTTTGGTACACGAGTGAGCTGGCAACATGACATAAGTAGGAAAGAGCATTCACTCTTGCACTGCTGGTAACACCTAAATATGATTCGAACATGACACATAGCCCAACACTTTAAATAATAATGGGCGAAATAAGGCTCTCTGACAGTGTTCCACACATTATGTTAACCTTTACGATGATTGTGTTGAATCCCAAATGTCAGGCTAATAAATCTGTCTTTCATACTGATCTCTGGTCTAATGTAGGTTGGAAATCAAGGTCAGCTTTGTAACCCTGTGACAGAGCTGGCATTAAATAAGTATAATGTGGCAACAGCACAAAAATAAGAAATGATACTGACAAATTAGGTGACAAAGCGTGGAAGTACAACCCTAACCCTATTATGAGATCATTTTCTATAACTGCTTATTCAATACTAGGGTGGCTTGTACCCGGAGCCTATCCCAGGATCTACGGTCGCGAGGCAGGGGCTCGCCCTGGTGGGGGTGCCAGCCCACCACAGAGCACACATACCATTCACCCACATGATCAATTTAGAATCCCCACTTCACCTGACAGGCCTGTCTTTGGACTGTGGGAGAAACCGGAGACCCTGTAGAAACCCACAGCACCACGAGGAGAACCTGCAAACTCCACACACACAAAGCCAGGACCCGGATTCGAACCCTGAACCCTGGAGGTGTGAGGAAACAATGCTACTCACTGCGCCACTGTTTTTATTTCAAAACGAGATACAATTTAATCAAAATAAGTGCTCTGATCACGATTTAGGGCTTTTTTTCGTGCTAAGACAGCGCTTCACTTTTCGTGCTGGAACAACGCTTCACTACCCAGACAGTAGGACAGTAATGAGTTGATTAATCTAACCCTAACCCTAACCCTAATCCTAACCCTAACCCTAACCTTAACCTAACCCTAACCCTAACCTTAACCTAACCCTAACCCTAACCCTAACCCTAACCTTAACCTTAACCTAACCTAACCCTAACCTTAACCTAACCCTAACCGTAAGAGTCACCAGTTAGCACAGATACTGGTGATTTAACGCAGTGCGCATGAAAATACTTATGGTAGTGAAGCGCTGTCCTAGCATGAAAAAGTGAAGCGTTGTCCCAGCACGAAAAAAAGCCCTAAATCGTGATCGGAGCACATATTTTGATTAAATTGTATTTCGTGATGTCTGCACGAAAACTTGTGAGATCGGGTTGTTCAAAACACTGCAAGTAGCATATCCTTGTGGAAAAAGTGAGATTATAAAACAACTGAGCTGTAATATAATACTCATAAGTGCAACTGAACAATAAACAATAAAAAAATAAATTACTGTGCCGTAAATTACTGTGCGCCTGAAGCCTGGGAATTAATACTTAGGCCTGCTAAAGTCATCTTTCCATGCATGCAAAAGATCTCCTATGTCTTATGCCAAATCCTATCCCTTGTCAGACAATGAAACAGAATTTGGGATTAAAAGGGCAAGTTGAGTTGTTGAGGATTTAATAAAGCTTTCATCTGTACATGGCTGTTCCGGAGACATTTGAGTCGTGATTATCCTGATGTTACTCAGCATTGTAATGTTATTAGAGACAGACAGACCATTGAGAAAGAGTACTCAAGTAAAAGTGCTTCTCCACTGATGGAAAATAATTGTCTCTGGAAGCAAACACTCAATTACTTGTTTATTATTTGTTTATTTTCTGTGTTGTGTTGTATTACATTGTGCAATTTTGCTGTTCTGTTTATATATATACATATAGAGAGAGCGAGAGAGGGAGAGAGAGAGAGAGAGAGTGACTAAAAAAGCACTAGAAGAGGATTTTTAGTATGTAGAACTGCTTATTTTCATATGCAGAAAAGTAATCTTTCTATGGGAAAGGCTGGGCGAACAATACAAACCACAGAAAAGAAAGGGCGGCAATTTCATACATTTGAGATTATGCACTGATGTAAACTCATCCCAGACAAACGTAAGCATTAGACTGGAAAATGAAATATACGAGCAAACATTTTCAATCAAACTCTTTCAGCCAAGCACTTTAAAATCAGCTTCCCTAACTGAGCTTTTTGTTGTCTATTTTTGTTACAGAAAATTACTAGCACCAAGTGGGACTAGGGCAGCTATGTATATATACGCTGAGAGTATGTCATGCAAACCGCATCAAAGCAAAAGGCCAGACATCAGTTATTACGAAGATTTTTTTAAATCTTCATGCTGGAATCACAACAGTGGCCACAAGGTCTTGGTCGTCTGTGGACTTAGGAGTATTTTCAGTGCCCAAGAAAGTAATGTTGCTCAGCTTTTTGTAGCCTCCACTATTATCCAGTATATGGAATTTGTTTAGTGCAGATTGGCATGTAGTATAGAGTATCATTTTACAATTGGAAGTGTGCTATACATACAGTATACATTGGCGCTACACTACAAAAAGTATTGGGAGGCCTGACCATTACACCAACAGGGACTTTAATGAGCTTGCATTCAAATAAATAGACTTTAATATGGAGTTGGTCCCCCTTTGCAGCTATAACAGCTTCCACTCGTCTTGGAAAGGCTTTCCACAAGCTTTTGGCGTTTCTGAGTGCCCATTTATACCCATTTATTCTGTAGAGCATTTATGAGTTCAGGCACTGATGTTGGATGAGAAGGCCTGTCTCATAATCTCCATTCCAGTTCATCCCAAAGGTGTTGGATGGGGTTGAGGTCAGTCAAGTACTTCCACACTGAACTCATCCAGCCACGTCTTTATGGGGCTTATTTTGTGCACTGGTACACAGTCATGCTGGAATAAAAAAGTTATATGGTGTTGTCCAAAATGTCTTTGTATGTTGCAGCAATAAGATTGCCCTTCACTGGGAGTAAGGGGCCTAGCTCAAACACCGATAAACAGGTATGTCCAGTCCATATAGTGTGTATTCAGATTCTTTAGATTGCCAGTGTTATAACAATGACACAAAAGTACAAACACAGCAAAAGTGATATCTTGGCAAATCAATAAACACCACCATTCAAAAGCCCCCCAGTCACACAACACTATCTGTAATGTGAAGGTAAAGGCTAGCATGAGTCAAATGAAGCACCACAACATTTTTTTCAAACTGCCATTTACGTAATGTCACTGGACAGCTCAATATGCTGGAACAGAGCAAAAACTGCCAGTTCTGTCAGCTAGCAGGCTAGCATTGTGCTGAGTGATGGCCATGCTACTCACCCAGAGTAAATTCACTAAAACTACTTATTGCAGGTAAAAATGAAACGGTTTGAATAATAGCTGAAAATATTTTATACTAAATAATCTGTACATTTAAGATGCTTTCACTTTAGTTTTTATTTTGACATTTTTTGGTTTAGACATTTATGTTTTGACATTGTTTTCAGACATAAATAAACACGGAGTAAAAGTAAAGTCCTGTGAATATGGATGCTCAAAGAAAATGATCTGAATGCTTTAGAAACAGTTATGAAGAACTTTTGTGTTGTGCAAATGTATCCATGGATGAATTAGTTGATTGACAGGATGCTTTGGGGTCAGCTAACTCTTTTTTGGCTCTTATGTTTGGTGCTTGGCTACAATAGCAGTTGGAGTGACAACCACTTCAGTAAAATGAACAGTTGGTCTCCCTGCCAAGTGTTTGTTCATTGTTCAAATGTTCTGTCTGTTAAGAGAAGAGAACAGTGAGTGTATGTGTGTACATGTATACATACATGCGCACGCGCACACACACACAAGGAAATTTACCCTCGCACGACCTTACATGGGTAGGATTGTGGGATTATTTGTAATTCCTAGACATGATTTGAATTCCTGCTGGGTTTTCTCGACTGGATCAGGCTTAGCACCATCTACCGCAGGCAGGCATGCACTCTGCCATCTAGACAGCCTTTCTCAACGACCTGTCCAGCTTCTGAGCATCGTTTCCAGCCTCAGGTCAAACAGCAAAAGCAGCTAATAACTCTGACTGTCTTAGCTCTTCTCTCACGCTGAGAGAGAACAGACTGACAGATTGACTGAAGTGCACAGGAGAGAATACACACTGCAAAGAGAACAGATGAGGCAACCAAGAGGAACCTTAGGGCACTGTGTGTACACATATGTAGAACAAAGATGGAAAGAAGCTTCAAAGTCTCCTTTTATTAAATCTACAACAGTTCTGAGCAGCAAAATAATGTGT
This sequence comes from Hydrocynus forskahlii, assembly GCA_037974365.1. Lineage (NCBI taxonomy): Eukaryota > Metazoa > Chordata > Actinopteri > Characiformes > Alestidae > Hydrocynus > Hydrocynus forskahlii. The sequence continues at coordinate 16,964,803 of JBBPCX010000147.1, read as the reverse complement.
ATTTTATTCTGGCTGTACCTTGAAAGCCTTGCATGTAAGCACTGCTGATAAATAATGAAATCATTAAGCTAATTTCTTGGTGTGCTTCCATCTAATGGTTGGGTTTTTTTTGTTTGTTTTTTTTACTTTCTCAATAGACTTACTGATGTAAAACTGAAATTAAATCAACACGTTTTGCTTCATATAATTACTAAATAGCAGATTCTAAGTAATGGAATACAAAACTTAAAAATATGTACTTAATTTAAAACCAGAGCAGGAAAAGACATAAAACAACTCGTTCAATTAGCTCAGCTTTTAACTTGACTTGCACAGACAGTAACGCTACAATTTACAACGGCATATTAGACTAGCAGGCTATTAGGCTGCATGAGAGAAATTTCAAACTCAGCAACCTTGTCATCAGTGAGGGGTGAACATGTGGCTTGAAATATAGAGAGAAAAAAAGAGCCAGAGATCTGTGTCCAAGGCTAAGAACTAAAGCAGTGTGTTAAAAAGCTCTTTAGTCCGGCTACGAAATATGCAAAATACACCCACTGTAAACTGTCAAAGTGAAGGAGTGACTTGCTCTATAATAGCAAGAAAACGAACTCTATAGTTTATTAGGCTATTATATGATTACTTCATAATTGAATAATTTCTAAATGAGTACTTTATAACACATAAAAGCACTAAATAACACACTTAAACATATTTGGTATTCATGAATATGTCAGTATTGGTGTATTTTATGATGCAGATAACATTGTAGTGATGTAATTGACTGTATTGCCCCCTTAACTAAAGTCAATTGTTCCAAAGATGACACTGTTAAATTGGACTAAAATAGGCTTAATGAAGAACTCACATACCAGTCTAATGAAAATGCTCTTTAACCAAAGTGTGAGAAAAATGTGTATCAATATCAGCATGTATGTTTGTCATAGTCCCGATGTATGCATTATAATTAGCCTCAGGGTGCATTACTTGGTTACGATGCTGTAAAACAAAGAAATAAATGGGACCAATGTTTGTCAGTTTAGTTTAACTGCCCTTATTTCGATACATGCCAGCTGACATAAGCTTTTCAGAAGTACTCAAGTTTTGTTTTAGAACTGCTATACCCTGCTTATGCAAGAGTGATGATGTCCTTATGTAGGTAGCCTTCAAATATACTGTTACTCTGGTTTAGATTTATGAATGAAATCCATAACTTTAGCAAAGGTTTTTGCATGTAATGTGCCAGTGGGCTAGCCTAAAGACCAACACTACAAGGCAAATCCCAAAAGAGCAACAGATTTGTCAGTAACCAGTAAAACCAGTAACCAGTAAAAATGCCCAGCATTATGCGACACACTCCATGAGAGCCCTAAAGTTATTGTACCAGTCTGCTTTCCTCTGGAGATGATGACTTCAAAAATCAGTTTGCCAAGTTGTAGTCATCATGGGTTAGAATCAGTATAATCAAATGTTGGACAGATCCTAAAGCAAACACTCTCCATTAAAAACACTGAATAGACTCCTCTAAAGCAACCTTAATTCCATTTTGTGGGCTATTGTTGTTTGGTTTATCATAATATATACATTTCATAATGTTAAAGTAGAATCGTTTGAGCCAAGCTCTTCACGTCGTGTGCCAGCTGAGTGAGAGAGCTGTGCATATTAATCTTGCAGAGAGTTGTTTGTGAACAGTTGGCTGGCTCTCTGGCCTCAAGCTGCACTGCACTGTTGCTCTATGAATAATGCGTCTTCTACGATCCTGCCAACTTCTGTCCTAGGTTGGAATAACACGCACACACACACACACACACACACACACACTCACTTTAGAGAGAGAATGACAAACATCTTGGAGTCACTCTGGGAATTACTACTTAAAAGATTTGTTTTAAAAATGGATTAAAATGTCAAAATTAGAGTTCACTTACATGCTTCTTGACTTAGTCCCAAAAATTATCTTGAAAAGCTTGCTTAAACCTTCAGGTTTTTTTATTATCTTTTTCCTTGGCATATAAAGTGCCTTAGTCAAGTCTGCATCAAAAGGTTTTCTTGCCTGAAACTTCGATTAGTGTGTTTACCTAAGCCATCCCCGATCCCCTGTATTGGGTCTGCAGTTAATGATGTGTGCTGCCATGTACCACGCCTCATAGAAGTGGCCCAAACAACAGCTGGAGAGTGTCCCTCCAGTGCCCAGCTATCTGATGGCTTGCTACATTAGCTTGCTTAAAATGGCTTTCAGCCATGGCAGATTATCAGACAACCTTGGCCAATAAGCCTCAGGCTTGCGAGACCTTAACCTTTTATATACACATTCATTCATGAATGCTCCAACCACTTGTATCATTCTGCTGAAGTTTCAGCTCAGCAGAAAGAGCCAAAAAGATGTACCTGATTCATACATTAAGACATCAGAGGAAGCATTGCTTTCTGTGCACTTGGCCCATTGACCATATGGCCACAGTGCCGCTGACGGAGGCTCCTCTCGTGCCTAGTTGTTCTCCTTGACAGGCTCTAAGCAGGGTGTATTTGTGAGCATATTATCAGCTATTATAGAACAACGCACCTTTTTGGAACAAAGACTGTGGAGGTAAGTCTAAGCAGAACCATGTCACACATTTGCACTGCTGAGGGATTTTTCTTCATGTTTAATACAATCAAAACAATTATTGCCACATTTTAATATTTTCCCTTCACATGTAGCCTATGTTCTTCTTTGGTTCACACACACACACGAAGATTATCAACTGGTGTTCCACAGGGCTCGGTCCTTGGACTGCTTCTCTTTTCCCTATTTCTGGTTCTCTCGGGCATGTAATAACTTCAGGTGGTTTTTCCTACCACTTTTATGCTGATGATATGCAGCTTATTCTCTCTTTCCCTTCCAGTGACAACCAGGCCTCTCAGACTGTCTGACCGACATCTCCTCATGGATGGCGGCCCACCACCTCAAGCTGAACCCCAGCAAGACCAAGCTCCTCTTCATCAAAGGGTGTCCTTCACCAAGCCACGACCTCATCGTTTCTGTTGGGAACTCAGTTATCATCCCTTCAAAGAAGGTAAGAAATCTTGGTGTTATGTTAGATGAAGATCTGCCTTTCTCGCCACAGGTTGACCAGATCTCCAGACATCAGAAGAATCCGACCCTTTCTCACCACAAAAGCTACGCAGATATACATCCAGTCTCTGGTCCTCTCCAAACTGGACTACTGCAACTCTCTACTGACTGGACCTCCACTGAAGGTAACAAAACCACATCAGCTGATTCAGAATGCAACTGCGAGGTTAGTCTTCAATGTTCCAAAGTTCACATACACCACACCATTACTAAGGAACCTTCACTGGCTCCCTGTGACTGCTCGCATTAAGCTCAAGTCCTTCACACTCGCTTTCAAGACCAAGAATGGACTTGCACACCCATACATATCAGCATTAATCAAACAACGTGTCACTTCTCATCCTCTCAGGGCTTCAAGCACGGCTCGTCTTGAGTCTCGGCTGATCACAAGAAAAGGAAGGAATGCATCAAAACTCTTCTCAGTCTTGGCCCCCAGTGGTGGAACGAACTCCCTCTTCCGATCAGATCTGCGGAACACATCTTCAAGCGTCATCTGAAGATCCACCTCCTCAAGGAGCACCTTGGTGACTAACTCTGCCTCTCATTTCTGCTTGTTTATTTCTCAAAAAAACAAAACAAAACAAAAAACACTTATCCCCCAACCCTTCCTTACTTTTGACTTTTCTTTGACAGGTGTTGTTTAGGTGTACCTAGCATGCAGTAAATTGGTTACAGGTTTAGAAAACAGATGTGGACTACTTAAGCACTGATGTATGTCACGGTGGATAAGAGCATCAGCTAAATGCCATAAATGTAAATGTAAAATGTAAAGGTAAACCCGTATCCACACTATACAGTGTACACTGAACTGCTGTCTGTCTCAGTGCTAGAATGTAAAATGTTACCCCTAGACAGTACTGTAATTCATGCAGTTTCCGTGTGAGTGCGGGGGTTTCAGTGAACAATTAGTAGTTTGGTTCCCCCAAAAAAACAGCGAGAGACTGAAGTCGCGACTGCTGAACCACGATTAAGTGGGGGGTTACTATATATACAGTAAACCCCCACTTTTACGCGGATCAGCAGTCGCGGTTTCAGTCCATAACACCAGACCGGGTTAAAGTCACGTGGGGATACATAGACTTTAATATAGAGTTGGCCTCCCTGTGTAACCATAACAGCTTCCACTAATCTTGGAAGGCTTTGCACAAGATTTTGAAGTTTCTGTGGGAATTTGTGCCCATTCACTCTGTAAAGCCCTTATGAGGTCAGTCACTGATGTTGAATGAGAAGGGCTGGATCACAGTCTCCATTCCAGTTCGGGCTCTATGCAAGCCAGTCAAGTTCTTCCCCAAACTATGTCCATAAAGTTGGAAGCATGGCGTTGTCCAAAATGTCTTTTTTTTATTCTGAAACTTTATGATTGCCCTTAATAAGAGGCCTAGCCCAAACCCTGAAAAACAGGCCACATAGTGGCCTAGTTTTGTCCACATAGTGTATGACCATGTCATTGTATTTACCAACTGGGAAAGTGTAAAATTTGAAGTCTCTCTATGTTTGGCATATTTCCTTTTTACAGAGGGCATGTGAGTCTACAGGGTGCTGGACTCAAGCAAACATTCCACCTCACTCAGCCAACCCCAACCAATTACCCAGCCTTTGGGCTGATCTATTTTACAAAGTCACACAGTAAGTTTTTAGGTTCTTATAGGGAAGAATGTTTCATAGCATAAGTGCCAAATAACTTAAGTGTACAGTATACCATTATGATTTATGTTACGACAAGTGATCTATTAAACTACATATGCGTCCTTCTTAGTTGTTCCTCAGGTATACATGTCAGTTGCATGACCTAGTTGATCTAAGCTAGGCAATTTGATTCAAGCTGACTCAAGCTAATTAACCTAGCCACAAGAAGGGATAGCTAAACTGTAACTAAACTGTCAGCTGCACAGTACACATGAAAGGACAACAGATGCAATGAATACACATATGCACACTGTTTGTCCTGCTACACTGTATAACAAATCTTATCGGGCATAGTTGGCATGCATCAAAGCAATTCTGGCAAATGACGATGAAAGGTTTATGACAATTTCATCATAATAAATGCCTCCATAATATTGTTTATGTGTGAACAAATTAGTCCTTTTTCGACTGATATGCTTGTATTTCCATCATACACCATTTGTAAACCAGATTTATTTACTATTATTATATATTGGTTTAACTTAACTAATGTTAATCAACGTTTGAATCACTTTAAAACTGAAATATATTGTCTATATTTTAGTGTGGAACACTGGCACACAAGCAAGAAAACTTACCCAGCAACAGGTATAGCTGTTAAAGACCCCCTGAAGGTTTCGAAAAAATGAATGTGCTGGTGGTGAGTTTACACACCTGTGATACTTCTTTGGTTGCTAAGTGACTAAAACTGCAGAAATGTCCAAAAGCCCTGTACTAATTCACTCCCTGCTTTTACATTCAGTGTTTTATTGAAATTTGGACAAAGGCAATGGTAAATATGTAAATGAGTGAGTGATTTTGAACACAGCATGTGCTGAGCAGTTTAGCTCTAGTGCTGGAAAACGTCTGGGCCTTGTGTTAAATGGAGCGCACTATGTAATGTAATGTGTTTTAAAATAGGAAAGTGTACAATGATTTTTTCGTTTTTTTTTTTTTTGGATAGCTCATCACAAGCTGACAAGCTGTTTGGTGGTTATGACTATAATTATGCCATGAGAGTCTGAGTTATTCAGACTTTCTAAGTCTTTCACACGGAATAGTCAGAGAAGACGTCTCATAACTCTTTATCAGAGTTGGAAAAGAAAGATTTATATTTACGTTCATTATAGTGCTAGAGTCCAGTTTTCACTGCAACGGTCTTTGGAGTAGAATAACATGATAGCGCTTGAGTTTATTTATAATGGAGGTTTTTTTCTATGTGTGTATCAGTTTGTAAACCAATCAGGAAAAAGCTTGATTAAACTGAAAGCCAATCAAAGCACAGCAGTGCTCTCAAACCTCTACTGTTCAGTCCTAGTTAGTTCATCGGCATCATTTTTGGTGGGGATAATGTCATCAGCACACACGAGAAACATATTTCATCCCATTTCTCACTATCAGCTGCTAATGGATAAGGCCTAATGCATAAGGCACTGGCCCCCTAAGCCAGGGATTTTTGGGGGTTGGGTCCCACCTGGGATGATGGGTAAGCAGAGTGGTGCAGTGGAAGCGTGCTGGGCCCATAGCCCAGAGGTTGATGGATCTAAACTGTCCATACACCACCATTATGGGGCACCTGATGACCTGGTGGTTAGGGAGGTGCCCCTGTGATCGGAAAGTCGTGGGTTTGAATCCCAGGACTGCTAGTGGCACTACTGAGCTACCCTTGAGCAAGATACCGTCCCCACACACTGCTCTCCGCGTGGTGCGTCGTGGCTACCCGCCGCTTCACACTGTGAATGGGTTAAATGCAGAGAAATCATTTGACTCTGTTCACACTGTGTGCTGTGTTGTGGTGTGTTCACGCTTGACTATAAGGCCACTATAATTACTTGAAATATGCTTCTAGACAACCAAGATCTCAACTTCCAGTCTGAAGAAGCAGTTTTGTTTGAAGTAACAAAGCTGTATTGTGACCATACTCTCTAAGTGGGAATTTTCAGTACTCCTTCAACCCCCGCACTTTACCGAATCAAACACATCTTCCTCTCCAGTTCTGATGTCCCCCTGGACATGTTTAAGGTCAGCCATTCAAGTGAGTGTGTCTCAGGAGAGAGAGGCTTAGGGGGATCATTTCAGAACCTAGACAAAAACGTTGCTCTGAGTGTGACAGGCAGTTATTGTGCCCCGTGCTCACACAGTTTTTGGCTTTACAAGAAGAAAGGACAGATTGTGCTCTGAAGAATGAGAGAGATAAAAACACAAGTAGAAGCTGTGTAGGCTTGTACTCCTAAGAGTCAGCTGCCATGAGGTCTGATTTTCCCTTTTTTTAACCTGCAAATCTATAAATATGAACCCTAAGACAAAGTGTTTTTCAATACGTTCATTAAGGAGTTATTTAAAAAATCCATTAAGCTAATGAGTTATGTACAGTTCTCCTTGCATAATGTTTGTGGGAATCAATTTAATAAAGAAAGAAAAAAACACAAATCATGCACTAATGTTTGCAAAAAATACCATATTTGTGTGAACTTGTGTGTCATCATACAACACTAAGCCCTTTTCCCCACTAATTGAATAAATAAATGAATAATTCAGTAAACACAAACAAATTAATAAAGAAGTTAAGCTAATGAAATAAGTAATGTACAGTTTTGCTTGTGTATTGTGTGTGTGCAATGTTTCCTCTAAACGCAGCGCCGCACAGTTTATGCTGATTATGAGATTCTCACTCATCTCTGGTAAACTGCTTTACTCGCAGGTCTCAGCTAACTTCCCCTCTGAGTAAAAGATGATCGAATGGATCTGCCATGGGCAAAATAAAACAAAGTAGACTTTGTATTAGCATTGTATTAAATATTTATCTATTGAGCTTTATGGTCTTGCCTCTCCACTGAGAATGGGTCAGCACTAACTGTGTGGGAACAGCTGCCTGGGGCTCATGAAAATCCTTGTATAAAACACATTTGCGTGCACATATAACACATAATGGTCTTTTACTTTACAAGGGTGATATTGATCTCAGCGTTAACATTTAAACAGTGGTTTGCACCAGGTTTCAGCTAAATGCATCCAGTTCTTAACAAGACCATTCCGTTTGCCAAGACTACATTATAAGCGAAGCAGTTTCATGCAAAACTGAAATATCCATTTCTATCAGCAAACAAATGCATAGATTTTTATCTTTCTTAGTAATGCCGACACTGACATTGACATTATCCTCAGATTACATGTAAATATAGCATGTGTTATGATGTATTTACCTTTGGCTGACAAACAGAAATATAAATAGTTCTACTGGATCTGGTGTGGCGCTGCATCTAAAAAGTAAATTGTTGAAGTGGCAGTAGATTGACACTAAGCCTGTTGTTGTATTGCCAAGATGATGTTTGTTCTCTTACCCAGTCTTCCAGTGTCTGCACTCGGCAATTTTGTCCCTTGGCGTCTGACCACAGGATTGTCAAATCCCAGTTGTTATTAGCAGTTCAGCTACTGTGCTGTGGCGGTTCAAGTGACAAAGTCAAGATAAACAAAGAACAAGATGTAAGTCAGGACCCTGAACTAGAGGACCTCAGGGCTTCGGAGGAAAATGGCTTTCTGCCGTTATCTGGACATGTGTCATATTCGCATGCCATTTATAACGCAATTTAAACAACCCAGGTCAACATGACTTCTATACATTAACCTGGACATACATTTCCACTGCTTAATGTGGAAAAACCTACTGGCATCACAATAATTTCTTGCTATCTTACCCAGTTCAGATTTTGACTGAAACTCTGATTAAACAAAAAAGTAGAGGCCAGCGTTCACACCCTCCTCGTTTTAGTACGCACTTGGGAGCCAAGTAGTGTAAAGATCAGCAGGGCAGTTAAGTAAAATGGCTTACATCCATGGTTTTTATTTAAGTTGCACTAGTATATACCTGGCTGAAGGCCACTGGTATTTTAGTTTGAAGCAGAAAGCACAAAATATCATAACAGCTCATGCAGTCCAGTAATGTTCTGCTTTGACTGTTCACTCAATGCAGTAGAGTGCCTAAAGTTTGGTCATCCGTATTGTATTGTTGCAATATTCTATTTACTATCCCCCCCACCCCTTGCTTATTATTTTAATGATGACAGACTTATGCATTGGATAGGCACATGTAGTGCAATTAGGGGAAATGAACCTGTGGGATCCATGGGCCATTGACCAGCATATTGACTTTGACTGCCACCACAAGCAATTAAACTTAAGCAGCTCAGCATTTATGGCCCAAACCTTTCTCCTTCACTTCCATTTGAACCACAAAATCCTGAAATTAACAGGGTTTAGAGCACAAAGCACAGCAGAACTAAACCAGAGCAATTCTTAATGTAGTGACTGGCAGTAGAACATCCTTGTCGTATTTAACTAATCCAGGTGACATTAGCTTTACGAAAGTACCTGCAGTCAATTTAATTTGTAATTATATAAAACAAAATTGTGCACTAAAAATTGTAAAAAAAATAATGTGTGAGAGAGAGATTATATAATACTAAGCCAGTTTTTACAGGTAAATTAATTAAACAAATATTCAGAAAGTTATTTTAGAATTTATAATACCTTACCATGTCTATTCTTTCTAATCTGATTTTTTTTGCCTAGAGAAACTTTTACATGAAGTTCTTCTTATAATTAAACATAAAAATACCTACCTACAGTTACTAAAACAAACATTATTTAATTAAAATAAAAAATTAATACATAGCAGTCAGTTTCATGAGTAAAGTACCAATACTTGTATCCATTTGGGTTACTAGGTAGTGATACTGATGCTGCATTACTTTGGATGCAGAAAATGACCATATATTATGAGTTTTCATCAGTATTGTTATAAACAAAAGAATCACTTAAGTGAAGTAAATGAATTTGATTCTCTTAATACCATATGAACTCAGACCACCTTTGGCCATGTTATGAAGCTTACTTTGCCTTCATGATGCTCAGAAGTTTGAACTATGGCTGTTCAGTCTCATTTGCAACACTGTACCGTTTTTCTCCACAACATGTACATTTACCCATTCAGATAATGATCTTCAAGAGTGGGCAACTGTTAAACCAATACAGTGTACCAAGAGAACCTGCAAAGATCTATCACCTAAAAGACAAATGCTCTGTGATGGCTTGACCTAATTAAATGAATACAAATGCAGATCTTGAGGACAATAATAGGTGAGAAGAAAAAAAGTGGAAAATAATTTCTGCCAGTAGGTGATACATTCATTAGTCTGGAGGGGTTAATTCAAACAACCAATAAAAAGTATATAAAATATATATATATATATATATATACGTTTTATGTGGATAAAAAGTATATATATATATATATATATACTTTTTATCCACATAGCAGTGTCCTTATTAGGCACATATACACTTTGCTGTCACCACACCCTCTTAGTTTGGAGTGAAATACTAAAGATATATTCAAAGCAGCTTGGTGGGTAAAACTAACAACACCTTAAAATCCCAGGCTTATCTTCTATTGAGCCCACAGGACTGTACCTATTTGGAATAATTATAATTATTTTCTAAAGAAAGACTCCTCTCATTTCAAGCCATTCCATGGGATAAACCACTTTTGATGCACCCCCCTGACAGACCGCCTGGAGCCTAAAATTAACTCTCAGGGAATGGTCTCTGTAAGCTTTATACTGATTTAATAATTACTTCCCAAACAATTTTTGCACAATATTGTAATGCCTGAACCTTATGAACTCAACCCAAACTGTATCTAAAAAAACAGTTCAATTCAATTTAAAGTCATACACGGGTTTGTTAAATATATTATTTTACCTATGTTTTGGGAATGTAAGCCTATATATGAAATACTACCCTAATTAAGGTATTAAATCTTAATTAAATCCTGAATCCTGTTCATTTTTTACCGAATGATGGTTCCTTTACCCTTAACTCTCATAGAATGCTATTCTCAAGGTTTACTGCAGCTAAAACATCAATTATTCAGTTCTGATTTACTTGCAGTTTTAATATACCGAGACTTTGGACCCTTAGATGAAATAGAATGGAAGGGATAACTGCAAGGCTTTGTACGGCTCAACCAAAGACAATGCAATTTTCTGAAATGGCATTTGCTACCGATGGTATCGTTTACTTTCTGTACACTGAAATATGAGAAATTCAGCCGTTAACTGGGTGTTCAGGAGCTCTGAAGTAGTCAGCCATGACTTTCTGTTCACTGGACTATAAATATGAGGTGCCATAAAGGCTAACCTCCTTCAGTCATTCACCAAAATGGGGAATATTACAGAACGCATTAATGAAATGAGTCAAAAGTATGTTAACATTCAGTGACTAAAACAAAATAGCTACATATCTGAAAACATAATTATAAATTCAGTTTAATTCAAATCAAATGTATTTTTTACAATGGGCACTGGTGAAAAGCAAGTAAAGGAAATATGGCAAGAACAACCATGGAAAAATGGAAAAATGGCAAGAACAACCAAGACTCAACAGTGAAATCCACCCTCCTGAGAGGAGAAAGTATTTAGACTAACCAATAAAGGTCAATTACTACTGTTAGAAGGCTCTTTGAGTGTGAATAAGTACATACACATGTAAGTATGAATGTGAAAACAACTCTGTGGTGTGAGGCAAATGCACAAAGTCCAGGACTGAATAGCCCTAGTTAGACTGGGCAGACATCAATCCAATCAAGAGGCAGTGTGGAACTTTCATGCCCAGCAGGAGGGTGAATGGTTCATGCAGGCAGCCCCATGATGATCAAACTGGTCTCAAGGGCAGACAAGCAGGAATACTGCATCAAGACTGATCTAACAGATGCATCAAACTGGACAGAAGGGTGAGTGTGACACGCAGGGGAGGCTTTCAGGCACAGCAGGAACGTGGCACATGCAAATGCCCCATTTCCACTGTTAAGAAGTTAAAAACATCCAGAGCTCTTGTGAACTTGTCTGGAACAGGATGCTAGTATAAAACACAGTCAGGAGGATGGTTAGAGATGGAAATTATTCTCCAATAATATCTGCAGGACATTAGCAGGATATAGTATCATTTTGGGCTCACCAAGTCTTCAATTAGTCAAGTTAAGTAGGTTTTTATTGTCATTTTGACCATACACGCACAGTACACATTGAAATGGAATAATGTGCCTCCAGGACTATGGTGCAACACAAGAGCAGAACAGAACAGAACAAAAAAACAACAAAAAAATACTGATTACATATTTCCATATGCATCAACAGTAAAAAAAAAAACATTATAACAATATAAAAGTAGTGCACTGCTTAAGGCAGCAATAAAGCAATAAAACACTAAAATAAAACAGAAGGGTGGGAAAATGAGAAATAAAGTGTGGGCGATGGAAAAAAGCAGCATGCGTTCTGTTGCTGTATACAAAAGTTTACATTATGTACAATTTGATACAGTATTAAAAATAACAGTGTGCATTGCTTGACAATAAAATGCCTGTATGTGTGATAGATGTGGAGGAAAAGCATGTCTGTGTGTGCATCCATATGGGTGCATGGTTTTGTTTGTGTTACAGTTCTTATAGACTGGAGGAATGCTGGATTCGGAGAGGAGTGGCAGAGACCATAGCTCTGGGGGAAAAGGCTGTTTCTAAGTCTATTTGTTCATGATCTGATTGCCCTGAACCTCCTTCCAGATGATAGCAAGTCAAATAGAGGATGCCCTGGGTGTGTTATGTCTATGATGATGCTCCTAGTCTCTTGAGTCGGCTAGCATGGATTGTGTCTAAGTTTGGGGTGTCTGTCCCAGTAATTCGCTGTGCAGGCTTCACCACCCATTGTGAGGCCTTCCATTCTGGAGTCGCACAGCTGGTGTACCACACAGTCAGGCTGAAGTAGAGGATACTTTCGACTGTTTAGCAGTAAACGTTGATTAAGAGCCGCTGGGGTAGATGAGTCGGTCTCAGCTTCCTGAAAAAGTACAGTTGTTATTGGGCTTTTCCAACCATGTGAAAGGTGCGAGGAGACCATGTGAGGCCCTTTGTTACATAAACTCCCAGGAACTTAAGGCTCCCCACACACTTCACTGTGTTACCAAGAATGTGAAGGGGAAGTATTCTTTTTCATTTGTTTTCCTTATTTGTCAAAAATGATCTACATTGTCATGCTGGTGTTTAGGACCAGATTGTTGTTGATGCACCACTCATCAAGGTGTGCCCTTCCATCCTGTAGGCTGACTCATCCTCATCTGAGATTATCTGTAGTGTCATTAACAAATTTCACAGTTTTGTATTATGGGTTTATGGGTGTGCAGTTGTGAGTCAGAAGGGTGAAGAGCATTGGGTTCAGTACACATCCCTGTGGGGAACCTGTGCAGCATGGATGAGATGTGTTTCCCAGCCCTGACACGCTGTGACCTGTTGTTGAGAACTCCAGCAGAGCAGAAAGAAGTGTCCAGGCCTAGGTTTCTAGGTTTCTCTAGATTTGCTAGTCAGCTGGCGAGGGGTAATTGTTATAAATGCAGAGATGAAGTCTACAAACAGCATCCTCATGTAAGTGTTTGGTTGTACTAAGTAGGACAGAACAGTGTACAGGGCAATTGAGATGGCATCATCCATAGAGTGGTTTGCAGAGTAGGCAAACTAGTGTTTGTCTAGGTCCAGGGAGTTGATGGATCTTATGCGTGAGAGCACCAGTCCCTTAAAACATTGCATGATTATGGGCATTAGAGCTGCAGACTTCTTCAGGACTGGAACGAGGGTGGAAGACTTGAAGCATGTTGAAACAACTGCTTGCAGTAATGAAAGACTGAATATGTCAGTGAACACACCTGCCAGCTGGACAGTGCCTAATTTTAGTGTTCTTCCAGGCATTCCATCTGGACCAGAAGCTTTGCGAGCACTGACCTTCTGAAGGGTGGATCTCACCGGATGGTGCTGTAATACCACTGACTGCTCACCTGTTGGTGGAGTGGTGTGGGAGCAGCTGCTCCATCCTTAGTGTCAAAGCGGGCACAAAAATGGTTCAGGATATTCAAAAGGTCGTATGCAGAGTGTTGGTCTTATAGTCTTTCAGCATGTTGATTCCCTTCCACATACTGTGGTTGTTGTCCACAAAGTGTTTCTCAGTGCACTGTTTGTATTTGCACTCGTCCTCTCTGATGGATCTCTTGAGGTTTCCTCATGCTGGTTTGTAGGCTGGTGCAACCCCACAACCTAGAAGCCATGTCTCGTTCCTGCAATCAAGCCCTCACATGGTTGCTCAGCTTTTAGTTGAGAAATACTTTTGTCTTTTGTGAAAGTGTAGACTGTGATCTGCTCCCTGCGCAAATAAGTCCAAATTTGTAGTGGTTTATAAGATAGAATCAGGGGCAGGAAGTTTGTCTAGTGTTCATTTAGCATTTGCATGGGGGGCACATACGTATATAGCCAGGCTTGTCATTATACCGTATCCTCTAGGTAGAAAAAAATGGTCAGCACTTTACCATTAGGAATTCCAAATTCAGAGAGCAGTGCTTCTCAACAATGTAAGTGGATATGCACCAGTTGTTCTTAAAGTAGATGCACAAACCTCTTCCTCTGTTTTTACCAGAATCCTCCGTACTGTCCACTCTGTAAACGGTGCAGCCAGCAAGTTCGATGGTGGCACTGGGAATAAAGCTGTTCATTCTCTGCTCCAGCTGTAGCATTTCCAGCGGTATAAACTCTGTAATCTGTGAATTGATCCCGGATAAAAAAACAAAACTGAGAACGCTTATATGAGTGTTCTACTATTTTCACTATTTTTGAAGTCAGACATCATTGACAAAATTAGACAAAAACAATTAAAAAGCTGCTAGTCAGTATTGAGTGTTGAGCTGCTACGTCCACATGTCCCTGGACTTTTGCCAGTTCTTCTTAGATCCTTGCGGCTTTTTGCCATTTCCTCTAAGGTTCTTGCTAACTCTTATTTGAGAGCATGAGACAAATGTGAAGTGGAGGACAATGACCTAGCTGCTTTGAGACAAAGGACACAGTGAATCCAGAGATGCTGAAAGAGCAAAGTTTAAAGTTGAAGTGTCAGTATCAAGGGCTAGTTGGAGGAATGTACTGATTGGTGTAAGAGAAAAAAGGACCACAAAGGTGGGGGAGACTGGAGGTTTCATTGAAGGCCCATACAAGAGTGTGAACACATGATAAGAAACTGAACAGAGAAAAGGCAGTGACATATTTCCTACTGGGTAAAATACTGTAAAAACCCTGCTGCACTATGCTAATGTTAGCATGCTAACTAGCTTTTTTTTCTCTAGCTCTGTTATAGACTGGGGCCATATGTTATCTATCCATATGCTATCTATCCATATTCTGCTAATTTGCAGTGATCAGCAAGGTCTCCAGATTATGTAACTAAACATGATTTAAATAAAAAGTACATTTAAAATGACTGAAGAGCAAAAACATGCACAAGTAATAAGGGAAACATCAAATGCATGTCACACCTTCAGTTTTTCTGACTTGGGTTGCGTACCTGTTTAAGTCATACCTTGTGTGTTGTGTGTTCAACTG
Organism: Hydrocynus forskahlii; assembly: GCA_037974365.1. Lineage (NCBI taxonomy): Eukaryota > Metazoa > Chordata > Actinopteri > Characiformes > Alestidae > Hydrocynus > Hydrocynus forskahlii. Next base: position 16,949,582 of record JBBPCX010000147.1, on the reverse strand, counting down.
GGTATTTCAGTTTTTAAAACATGAAGGGTTGCTGAGAGGCAGGGTGTACATTCAAGCTAGCCTTATTAGGGGCGATCCAATATTTGTAGTCATTACAGGCAGCAGGGGCAATAACAGAGGCAGACGTACACCAATCAGTCATAACATTAAAATAATCTGCCTAATACTGTGTTGATCCCCCTCGTGCCACCAATACAGCTCTGATCTTTCGAGGGAAGAAGTACAGGTGTGCTTTGGTATCTGGCACCAACACACTATAAATTATATTTTGTCCCACAGAGGCTCAACTAGATTGTGGTTTGATGAAATTGGAATCCAAATGTACACACTGAACTGTTTATGTTCCTCAAGACATCTCTGAACAATTTTAGCAGTTTGGCAGCATGCATCATCCTGCTGGTGGCCTAGTGACACCTCTGAAGTTCCCTTGAGCAAAGGACTGTCACCACATACTGCTCCCCGGACGCCGTGTTCCTGGCTGCCCGCTGCTTCACTTAGCGAATGGGTTCAATGCAGAAGAAGAATTTTGTTCTGTTCACACTGTGTGCTGTGATTTGTTCACATATGACAGAATGGTCACTTTCACTGAAAGAGGCCACTGCCATTAGGGAATATAGTCAGCTAGGTGGTAAGCATCAAAGCAACATCCACAAGAAAAAGAGGAGGTTCCCCAGCAGAGCACTTCCCAGACAGTCCTACTGCCTGCTGGATAGCCTTCTTCCCATTATGTATCCTGGTGCCACCTCTTTCCTAGGCACAGGCACCCAGCCATCCACATGATGTAAAAGAAAATGTTATTTATCAGAGCGGACTATCTTCCTCCATTTCTCAATGATCCTGCTCTGATGCTCACATGCTCATTGTAACTGTTGTTGACGGCGGTCCCACTCTGTCAGCATATACACAGCCAAAAGCTGTGATGCAATGTGTGTTTTGACAATCTTTCTTTCATAATTTGCATTAGCTTTTTCTACAGTAGCTCTTCTTCTGTGGGATTGGACCAGACAGGCTAGATATGCTTCCTACATGCATCAGTGAGGCTTGGGCGCTCATGCGCTGGCCACTGGTTCACTGGTTGTCCGTCCTCGGACCACATTTGGTAGGTACTAACTTAGACGAACACCCCACAAGACCTGCTGTTCTGGAGATGTTCCGACCCAGTTGTCTGTCACAATTTCGAATCACAATTTTTAGAGAAGTTGCTCAGGTTCTTACACCTATTTTGCCCATTTTTCCTGCTTTCAACACATTAACTTCAAGAACTGATTGTTCCCTTTCTGTCTAATATATCCCATCCTTGAACGGGTGACATTTTAATGAGATAATCAGTGTTATTCACTTGAAATGTCAGGGTGTCTGATCAGTGTATACAAGGAAATGTTGTTCAAATACTGGCAAGAATAAAACAAGCGTCAAAACCAGTAATACGGAACTCAGCTAAGAATCCAACTGAATACAGAGACTTCACAATCAGCCAAGTCTAACTGAGGGTATATTTGTGAGATTTCATCCCCATGCAGATTTCAAGTCCATGCAGAGTCTCCTCAAGAACTGGAACCATGACAAGATACTGTAAGTAAATTACAGTTTACTTAAGATCAGTTTAAGCATAAAGTGCAAGTATAAGTTCACCCAATGAAGACTTCATTGGCTGAAACATCTGGTTGCTATTGTTTGGGTTTATCGACTGTCTCCAGGCATGCTAAACTCTTACCAGCACATTTCTGTCTCAGTAGTTTGGACTTTGTTGTGAGTTGCCTTAAGAGATTTAATCTACAGACTTGTCTTATGAAAAAGATGGGATCAAATGCAGCTTTATGTTGACTGTGAAACTGAGGAACACTTTGTTATGCCTACACAGTAATGTTTAGAATAAATGATTTGGAAGTTTGAAAATGTGAAATATCACTTTTGATATATGTGTCTTTTGATATATGTGTCTTTTGATTTGTCTTTTAAACACACTCCATAGGTTATCCAGAAAATAAAAAGACCTGTAATTATTTACAGTATTTGAAGTTAAGTCAAACAAATGGATTGTTCATAGGAGGTTAGTGATGTTGACTGGTCCAGATAAAAGAAGTTCTTGCCCTTTAGAGGATATTCTTGGTGTGTCTTAAGCAGTGGATTAGCTGTTGCCATGAGCCAAAGATCAAATCAGTGGATACTCTAAAGTACAATAATCCACTTCAATGGCTAGAGGCCTAAAGTCATTGCCATTTTATAGGAGAAGTCCTTTGTCAAAGATGCTACCTCTGAGACTAAAATGAATTGATTTTTTTTCTGTATTACATAGTCTTTAGCAAGTATAGCTTGCAGCAAGTGGCATTTTTTACAGCCTGTGTTGAGAGCCTTCACAGTTCGTGTTTGACTTGTTTAACCTGACAGGAAAACTTAACTTTTTTTAACATCTCTTTGCTTGTTGGAATTACTGGTAGACCCTCCAATGTACTGAACCAACTCAAAATCATGAATAAATGGAACGCAGTCCTCATTAAAAAGCTGATCATTTATTAATGCCACTTCATGGTGAAATGGGTTAAATGTTTGTCTAAAATTAGCAGCAGTAGTTCCTGAAACTATTTAATGCTAGCTCTCTCATCATTGCTGTCTCATTTTATTTGACTCAGATGGTGGTGATTAAGGCCACATAGCTCAGATAAGCTTGCTCTCTCCTCATATTCCACTCTTGTTCATTACAATTGCACTTACACTATTTACAAGAGTACCTCTGAGAAGTTAAATTCAGTTCTGTATGATGCATGAGGTCAATTATTTGAAATGTTAAAGTAGCTATATCCCAGATATTTCTTCATTTTGGTCCATTTATTATGTTTGTTTGGTGTTTTGTCCCAACTCCACTTGGCCTATTGGTACAAGTTATACATGAATAAAAATTATATTGTAAGTTGAAATGATATTCCAGTTGTAAAGTCTCAGAACGTGGGATAATCAAATATAAAGTAACTGTTCACTGACATTTGCATGCTGTGGAGAGAAAGAGGTTGGCTTTTGAAAGGCCTGTTTTACAATTTCACAGCTCACATCATCTCTCAGTATTATGACATCTTGGAGATTGTAGTACATACAGCTTCTTACAAATGCACAATTTGCTTAATTTTGGGCAGCTTCTATCAGAGTGGTTAAAGCTGAAAATCTATTTTTCTGATGGTAAGGAAAGACCTGTCAATGGTCTGCTGGTTCGTATAAAAAATGCAACAACTAATATGCAGAAGAATCTCCTTCAATCATTACTTTAAAAGCAAGAGTGGCAAAAATGTATAGACTTTCACAGGGTCGTGTCAGCATCAGCTTTCAGTTTGCCCCCAGTAGCACTTTTCCCTGACCTTTTTACTGACCTCACTGCTGAATTCCCATTTGTCATAATAAACTGAGTTGACTGTCCATTTATCAACCACTGAGGACAATTGCCACACTGTACAGTTATGGCTGTTGATGGAATTAGTGTCTAGTTGTGCTAGGCAGTTACACTAGGCTTAAATTACAATCAGTCAAATAAAAAATTAAAAGATGCTTGTGCTAGGTTATTTGCACTTTGTACAGTGTATGCCTGTGTTAGCCTGATTTATATTTTTTGTGTTTGTTATGGTCTTTGTAGGTCCACTTATGATATTGGTGTTTGTGTACAAGTTTATATGTACAATAAAAGTAATTTTTTTATTATATTAAATACCCTTGATGCCTTAACATTAAATGGTTTGTTACTGCGCCTTTAAAACTGATACATGTAAAAGAATTTCCTCTCTGATTGGCTACCCTGTACTACATGTCTGTGTTAGCCGTATTTAATATGTCTTTATTTGTTATGAGCTTTGTGGGTCCACTTTTGACATTAAGTGCTTTTATGTACCAAAAATTGAACATTTTTTTAAAACTAACTACACCTGATACCTTAACATTGAACCATATTTTTGCTGTGCCTTTAAAATTCATGTGTGTAAATAATTGGCTGCCCAGTCTCTCTCAAAAAATAGTCCAAACTGAAACTGTCCTTACATTCAGTAAAATATGTGGTTTGAACCACTAGGCTGATTAGACGGCTTCATTTGCATGCTTTGGTTTTTAAGACATCACAAAAATTAAAACTGGGCCCTTTTTTAAACATACAGTAACCCTCTGCTAATTCGCAGAAACTTTTATTTTGGTTTCATCATGGCAATATATAATTTTTCACTTGCATGAATACTGTCTAAAAGGGGTAACAGCTGTTCAGTTTACATTGTACAGTACGGATATGGGTTTACATTTTTTTTTTAAGGGTAATGTAATAAGCTCAGTATGAAATGAAATGAAAGTGTTTCATTTCATTAAGGAACTCTCTTGGAGCGCAATCCCTGCGAATGTCAGGGGTTTACTGTACTTCCCTTAACATATTTTCACATACTAATCATTCACATAATACATCACACTCTTATTTTAAAGAGATCAGGTAAAGTCTGTTTTCTGTGGCACAGGTCCCTTTTAAGAAGACAAATTCTGATGCACGGCCACACATATTCTAATACATTGACTTGTATGGTCTCTGATTCTAAAGCATTTTGAATGTAGCCCTGTTCAAAAGATGATGAATGTACAGTTTCTCTTCCTTAACTTTTGCCAGGCCTGAGAGATTGGACTGCACTGAACAAACTTAACAAATCAGCAAGTCTCCAGATCTGTCCAGTTCAGCATTTCCATTCAGAAAAAATGACTTACATTAAGATCTGCAGAAATGATAGTTGTCTGCTTGCATTCACTGTGTTTAGCTACATTTCATATCCTGCTTGTCAACATTTATGTCACCACGCATTGCTCACCCCTTTTCCTTTTTCCTTGGATGCATGTGTGCATTTGTATGATCAGCTTGTGGCGACCATCTAGCTTTTTTTTTACTCACTCTGCTGGGTGGCTAATCTGCGACGTTTGAGACTAATTCAAGCTTGCACGCATTTGGCAAAGCATGATTTATCTTACCCCATGCCCCTGCATATAATATGCTGATAAATCATCAAATCAGGTGTGATTGACTCCCACTTTATCATACAGAGAGATGAAATGCCAAGCCTGAGCTGGGTTATGCAGTCTATCAGGAGAAATCTATTCAGTCTAAATGGTATTTTAGCCATAGACCAGCTCTTGTCAAATCATCTCCATTTTTATTTTTATTTGCTGCAGAAAGGATTGAAATGCTCTGTTTGAGAGAAAGTGAGGGATTATAGTTGCAAACTAAGTGTGGAGAATGAAATGAATTGTGAACACATCAATACTGTATACATTTCAAATGAATGATCAACAGGCGGTGACTTTGCTGGGACTTCAAAGCATTTTTTTTTTTTTTTGAAAAACCTTCTAAAGCCACAAATAACAAAAGTGTGGTATAATCGATATTACTTCTTTCTTACTAGTAGCACAATGAAACGTTCAATTCTGTTTTGTTCATAAGCAGAAGCGAATAATAGTTCACGAGTGGGTTTTGGCATGAATGTGTGGCTCTGGGTAAATTTTTAATAGATGTATAACTTGTACACTAGATAAGGACTCCTTAAACTTTAAAAAGTTTCTTCACATTTAGATATCTCAAGTGTTTGTTTAATTCCTAGACTTGGGTAAAATATACTTAAGTCTTTTTATTCATTAATTAATGAATAATAATGGAAAACTGTATAAACTTAAGGTATTGGAGTAAAGACTGTAAAAGGCCTTTGTCACGGGCGCGCCAGCTGCACTGCATCTTTCACATTCTCAGTCTCCAGACTCCTGAGCTTTGGAATCCCTGGTCTTTTTAGTTTCTCTTATCTCCTCTTATCTCCCATTCATCTGTCTTTTTGTTCTATGTTACTGCCCTGCTTTGCACTCTTTTCTTGTTGTCCCGTGTACTTCACCACCTTGTTTTACCCTTCTCTGTTTTAACCTAGCCATGTGTTTGCCACCCCATCTCCACATCAAGTTATGTTTCACCCTCTCTCTTTGTTTACCTCCCCACTTGCTTTGTTGCTTGCATTTTACATCACAATATACTAGTTAAGTACTCTTTATTTCAGTTAATGACGTTGATTTCCTGCACCTGTTTCTTGCTTAGTTTCTCCCCTTTAAAAATCAGCCTGACCCGGAAGCCCTTTGTCCGGTCTCCCTCACTGCTTGAGAGTTTGTGTGCATCAGTATGTGTTTCACCGTGTCTCTGGTTTGTTTTTAAGGCTCATGCTCAACCTTGAGATCGTTTAATCCGGTGCTTCTGACCACACTCTTTGTTTCCTTTGTTTCCTGGCTTGTTTCCTAGCTCTCAGTTCTACCCTTCGTGTACCTCTTGGAGATCTTAGTGTTTTGTTTTGACTCTGCCTGGTGATCAGTTTTTTTCCTCCAGGCAGCCATTGTGGTGAGCATGAGCACAGAAGTTTCTTATTTTGCCTCTGTTTTGCCCTTCTTTCTGTTTCTTCCTAATAAAACCTTGCCCTGTGATCCCAGCATCTACATCTGCTCCTTGGCACACTAACCAAGACAGTCTGGATCTGAGAATTTAAGAGTTTAAAGAGGTTCCAAGGTTCTCAAGGCAACCAGAAATAGTTCTTTCATAATATTGATCCAAATAACCATTTTTGAGACCATTATTTTTAAGAGGACAAAGTCCAAAACAACATTTTCAATGTTGTTTTGTGGGAACCAAAAGTAAATGATTTCTTGCCAAAAGTGCAGACTTGAACCTGTTAAAACATTACGTAAAATTCATCTGAGTGTAAATAAAATAAACCGTGTGACTCTTTTGAAAACAAATTCTATAATTGCATTACAGTTTAATTTTGTACCAACATGATGATAATAAATCTCAACATCTGGGGGTTTAAAAATAACATGACTAAAAGCTTGCAAGATATGAAGCTGGAGAAACTTCCACCAAGAACATATGAGTTACTGAGGCTAAGTTGTCCCAGGGCTGCTTGCCCTGCCCCTCAGTTAATTATGGATATGGCACCAAATTCGGGGGTAGTCCAGCTTTCCTTGAACCTGATGTCTTTTTAATGTGCACTTGGTTATGCACATAAGGTGCAGCGGAATGACTTTGGAAAGCTGGTGATTAAAGGACATTAAGCTTCCAGACTGCCTGTCCGTACTAATATTGTTTTTGTTTGGCCATTTCCCTTACTCTGAGTCATAGCAACAGAAGCAAATGCATGCTGCATCTTAACTGATGGGTTTCAGTAAGCATCTATATCAGTTTGTGTTTGAGTTAGAGCAGAGAGTAGAGAACATAAGCTTCCCGGAAGATGGTAATAGCAGGCAAGAGACAGCAGAGTCTCTGTGCTAGTTAGAGTTAATGGCATGCTTTGGACATTACAATTCCTACTAATGCTGATTAGGAGGTGGAACGAGGCAAATTGAATGAAAGAAATATAGTTGTGTAGGAGGTGCAGGAGCTGATCAGAAGAGGGTCCATAATTTGGTAGACTCATTACAAAATGCTTTTGGGAACATTCATTTATCAATCATTTATTAAAACGGCCTTCATGAAATTGTGTACACGTCTCTTAAATAGCTTAAAATAATTGTTTGACAATATGAACAGAGTGAGAATAGCCTCTTGTATTTTTGCGATATATATATATAGGTTTATATAGATTCTCAATTTCATTTGGGCATTAATCAGCCTCTCCACCCCCTCCCTCTATATCAAGGTTTCTGTGTATCATTAACACAATTACCATCTGATCTGCCTGCAGTGGCAGTTTGAGGCCAAGTCATAATAGCTTAATCACCGGAAAATGTAATTTCCAAGCCGCACTCTGAATTATGCATTCTCTCTGAACTCATTTTCCATTTCTCTTTCTGTTTTCTTATATTCAGAAGCAGCCAAATCTTCTGTGGTACAGAAGTCATGAGGAAAAAAATCAGGTAAATAAATAGACAAATAAATAAGTTATGTTCTCCCAAACAAATTACCAAAGACCTAGAGCCGGCCTTATTTATTTCCAGTTCTGCTTTATTTCAGGTCAGTTCCCTTTTGAATTGCAAAGCATACCTTCTCGTCTTTTAAATTTGCAGAAATTGTCTTTTGAAAGTGTGCAAAGGGAACACAAACACAGAGGAGATGCTCTGAAAGCGGGACTGGATTCTCAGAGTCTAACATGCCCTTTGACATGCATTCAGTTTTATGGCATGTTTTATAACATCCAATGAAGTGCGACAGCATCCGCTTGTAAAGTGAGGAGAGCTAGTTCAGAGGTCAATTAAAAATGGTTTCATGTCTCAAAGCGTCTATTTACTTTTTTTCACAATTTGTCTGCACATTAATATAATGACTGCTGGTTTTTATGGTGGTCTGCAGTGTAATTCCTGACATCAGGTACTCAGTCAAGCAAAAATGTACATTTAATAACCTCAGCTATTCTACAAAACAGGCCATAAACTCCCAAACTTAATATTCTATTTACAAAAATAGGACATTTTCTGAATCTACAATTGTGATCATGAATAGAGGTGCTATACTCACAGTCTGTTTACTGCAGATTTTCCTCCCTCAGGAAGTCAGGTGTGATGACAAATTGGCTAATCAACTCATTTAATTACACTTGAAAAAATAACGGGTCTCATAATATGAAAAATGGAACAGGGCAGAAGCTGATTTGGATTGGGTTTTTTTTCGGTTTTGATAATATTGCTTTTGTTAAACTAATCTAAAATTGTTATGCACTGTTTCACCTGTTTTTGAGTTAAATACAACTCCAAATCAGAAACAGTTGAGATGGTATGGGAAATGCAAATTAAAAAAAGCTCAGTTCATCTTACATTTAGTTAGGATTTTATTTAATTGCAGACAGCATGAACCCAAGACGGTTTATGTTTTATCTGGTCAACTTGATTTCATTTGTTAATATACACCCATTACTGCATTTCAGGCCTGCAACACATTCCAAAGAAAAGTTGTGACAGTAAAACATTTACCACTTTGTAAGGCTGACGTTCCTTTAACACCACACTTAAAAAAGAGGTTTTGACACTGAGGATACCAAGTAGTGCAGTGTTTCCGGTGTTATTTTGTTCCATTTTTTTCATGCAAACACATCTTAAGGTTTGCAACAATACAGGTTTGCAACAATACACATTTTTTATTTCAAAATTCTCCATACATTCTTTATTGGGGACAGGTCAGGACTGCTGGCAGGCCAGGCCCGTTCAGGACCCTCTTCCTCCACAGCCCTGCCTTTGTGTGCAGAATGTGGTTTTGCATTGTCTTGTTGAAAAATGCATGCATGTTCCTGGAAAATATGTCATCTAGAAGGCAGCAGATGTTGATCCCAAAATTCTCATGTACTTTTCTGCATAAATGCTGCCACCACTGAGTTATAAATTATTTTTGCCTTGACACTGACAGAACCGCATGCCATGCCAGACCCTGACTTTTAGACTTGTTGCTGGTGACAGTCTTGGTGGTCCTGTTCGTCTTCTTCAGTCCAGAGCATATGGACTCATTTATTTCTTCCAAAAAAGATCAGGAACACTGGTACGTCTGACCACAATACACTTTTCCACCGTGTGATTGTCCATCCCACATGCCTCTAAGAGAAGTCAGGGCTGCTTCTGGACACAATTAGCATAAGGCTTCTTTCTGTCACAGTAAAGTTTTAGGTTGCATTTGTGAATGTAACTCAGTATTGTAGTGCTTGAAAAAAGGTTTGCCAAAATAACTCCTTGCCAGTGTGGTACATCTGCTATTGATGAATGATTTTTGATGCAGTGCTGTCTGAGGATCAGAGATCACGCGTGTGCCCTTGCCCTTTATGCACTGAAAGATACAAAGACCTTCCGATCTTTCTTTGAGGATCAATGTTTTTAAACATTTCAGTAATTTTATCCTGCAATTTTTGACAAACTACAGACCCTCTGCCCATCTTTGCTCCTCAATGACTACAGACACCTGTTTGAAATCATTATTTATTTATTTATTTTGCTTCATTACGAGCCCTAAATCACCCCTGCAGGAATGGATACATATTAACAAATGAAATGAAGTTGACCCAAGAAAACATTAAACATCTTGAGATCATTCTGTCTACAGTGAGATAAAAATCAAAGTACATTTAAGAATGAATCACTGATTTTTTTTTTTTTTAATTAGCCTTTTCCACACCTTCTTCTGATTTGGGGTTTTCTTAGATATAAAGTAGACTCTTAACAGCACATGGAGGTTCATCAGACACATTCAAACAACAAACTTAAACAAAATGAATGCATGATTGCAATTTTTTTGCTGTATGCAATAAATAACGAAAAAATTGTCTCACAACTTATTTGACTCATTACGTGTTAATCCAAATCTACACTGCCTTAAACTTTGTGTTTCTTCTAAACATTCATGGTGTTTATTCTCTACAGCCTCTACAACTTATCTAAGTGGAGCTCAGAGGATTTAGCAAAAATGTATCTCAACGCTTCCTGCTTCTATTTTTCATTGTCCAAAATATCAATAAGAAATGGAAGTTAATGAGAAGTGTTGAAGCCAAAGCAAGATCTGTAAGAAAAATTACTTTAAAAAGACAGATGAGGTAGGCAAAACAAAGCCCCTGCATCACTGCCAAGGACAAACAGGAAGATTTGGCTGGTACAGGAGTAATGCTCAGTTCCACAAAGAGTCATCAGAAGATAGCTAAATATGATTTCATCACAAAAGTCAAAGTGTAAAGTATGCAACACAGGGGAGAAATAATTCTACTAAATATCAACAAATGCTTGAATCCAATGTCCCAAAAAAGATATTACAACAAGACAATGGTCTTAATCATAAATTAAAATATTGCGGTCATACCCTTGTTTTAATATTGACCCTTGGTGTTATATAAATAACATAGCCTCCCCAGACCAAATCAATCTCAGATCATAACCTCATCACACCTCATCTTAGCCATAATATGTTTACATGTCCTCACTTTTGTGTTAGGCGCATGATTACATTCTCCATAGCTCTTAGTTTCATTGAAAGCTTTCCAGATACATTGGCCTCAGTCAGCTCTCCATCTGGTCCAACAGAGCTGGATAACCTAACCGAATGTTCCCAGAACACATTTCCATCCACAGTAAATAACAGACTGCCTTTTATGAGGTCAAAGAATTAAGACTTGGTACAACAATCAAACAAGTGTGTCAATATTTTGTCGGGCCAAACTGGAATCATTCCACTCAGGAAGGACAGCCTTAGACGCCACAATGGGACACTTACTGTGGCATGCTCAGGCTACCCTCTCTGGCTGAAGCAAGCAAAAATAGATTACTATTAAGAATGATTTCTAAGTTAACTAAGAAAGGATCCTCAGATACATTTCATTTTCAGTAGTGATGATTTCTTTATGCTTTAAAAATAAAATCAAAGCCAGCTGGATGGCCTAGTGGTTAGGGCGTTGGCGCTGCAATCAGAAGGTTGTCACTGGGTTAAAATTGCAGAGAACAAATTTCACATTGTGCTGTGGTGTGTTCACGTGTGACTATAAGGGTTAATAAATAAGTAATAAAATACATTTGACTACATTCAAACCCACTCTTAATTCTGCCAAACCTGCGGATGCAGATACAGAGCAAAATGTGGTTACAGCTGAGAGGCTGGTATATTTTTCCCAGGTCAACAGACAAATCGTATTACAGTTATTTCCTCACAGTTATTTCCAGTCGTATTACAGTTGTTTTCCAAACAGTCTACCTGCCCCCTTGATTTAATTCATGCATGCTTACTTAAAGAAGTCTTATCAATAATAATCATTGGTAAAAGCCTCTTTTACCAATAATAACCTCCTCTCATAACCGAGGTTATAGACCAAAAGTTTTTACATTAGCAGTCATTAAGCCAATGATCAGGAAGCCAAATCTTGATCCATTTACTGTACAGGGGATCCTCGAGTTACGACACAGATCCATTCCTTCGACAGTGATGTAACCCGATTTTTGGTTTAAGTCAAAACACAAAGTCACTTACCTATCCCAACACAGTTGTATACCTAAGCCACAGAAAAAGGAAAAGGAAAACTCCCTCACTCATCCGGTGTGTTACCGCACACAGCTAGTTCACCCACATAGTCCGTGAGTACGAGGATAATGGTGTGAGTCGAGTAGGAGTGATCGTTGTAAACTCAAAATGTCATATGTCGAGACTGTTGTAACTCGAGGATCCTCTGTATATGAAAAATTTAAATCTTCATCCAAGTGGAGGAGCACCACATCTGTAGGTTTGCAGTCTGTCTATCTTCTCTGAAGGGAACCCTTGCAGCTTGATTGACTCTCATCTGGGTTTCCTGCTCACCTGTACTTTAGTCAGACTGACCATCATCAGGGCCTTTGTTCACCTCCTGTTCATCCAGACCGGTTCATCCACCATGGATCAATGTATGCACTGTCCATACCCTAGCCAGAGCAACTTCTACCCAAACATTATTGCATCACAATTACAAAAAATGTTTGGAGCCAGAGGGGGTCTTGTTAACTGAAAGGGCACCCACAGTTACATACCACATTTTATGTTTTTTTTTTCTACAATATATTTAATTTAGCAAATAAATAACAAGTGCACTTATTTATGCACATATTTATTTTGTTACATGCAGAGGTGGTGCTTTCTTCTATTCCATTTAAAAAATATGTCGTTTGACTAGAGGAATGGGCAAAGATGCACTAAAATGTATTTCAAGATTCTTTATTTGTCCCATACATAGTTGAACAAGTACAACATATAGTGAAGTGTGCCCTTGAGTCACCCAATAAGTTATCAAATAACTGAAATTGCTTTAAAGAAAAAAAAAATTTAAAAGAAGACAGAGACCAAATACAATAACTGTATTAAAATAATGAAATTCAGCAGTCAGGCCATGTATCAAAAGAAACTACAATATTTTTATATTTTAAAAATATTAAAAATACTCGTCCAAGGAAGCATGAAATCACTTCCCAAGCCTTCCATCTATCAGCTTGTTTGATCTGTGTCTTCACCGCTACACTGACTCAGTTGATTAAGTGGACATTGTTTGAGAGCAGCTTTTCTCTGTCTAACGAGGCATGTCCTAAATCTGACATGCAACCAGTCAAGACATCAAATATTCCTGCCGGTTACATCTCAGATCCTCACATATTCGTGTGGTCACCCGAACAAAGGTTGGTTTTAAAACAACTGTCAGTTTAATATTTAACTTGAAGTTTGTTACCGACACGTAATTGCATCATAATTTAGTTATTTAGTGTTTCGTAACGAAAGGCCTACTTTGCATCAACAATGACAATTGTCTCAATGACAAACAAGCAATTCATAAGTAGACAACTGATAAGACCTTCATCCGTAACCACTATATTCCAAGCAATTAGTCATTTGATTGTCTGTCATACATATAATAATAATTTACGTGTCAGGAAGTCATTCATGCAATGATTGTGAAAACTGGGCTACAAATGATGTGACTGTTTCAGGGGAGCAGCATGCAAGCTTACACCAGCACGGCCCACCTCCTCTCTCGTTTGCCTGCCTTTCCCTCACTCATGTCTTTCCTCACAGGGTACTGCCCCTCGCTGCTCCTACCTTCAATCTTGTTCTGACTAGCAAAAGTGGAAAAATGACTTGCATTTTCAAATATCTTGCCCACAGTTTTATTCAGTAGCATGGACTTATTTAAGAACACTTCTCGCAAAACCCAAAACAGCAAATACCAGTGGTGGACGGGCTGGCAGCCTGGTGTTTAATGATGATGCAGGACAATGTGGTTAACGAGAATAAGGCAAAAAAAGGTGTTTGCTTAAGCTAAATCTTAAAGTTTTACATTTTAAAGTAATGATGCACAACAACCCAAAAACCACTTTATTGTGGTTTTTTTTCATGTACAACTGATTAAAAAGATAAAAGTAGCAAGCTACCATTAACTGTGAGGGGATGCTACTCGGGTCAAATAGTTATCCAGAGCATTGATAAAAGTTTTAGCCTGGGCTACTAAAATGAACACCAAAACTGAACATTACTATTAATTGTAGCAATTTCTAATAAAAATAAATGGAAATCTGGCAACCTACATGTTGCTCGTGTTTTTGAGCTAATTTCAAATAACCATCCAGAGGTGGCTGCACCATTTTGCATTTTTATAATGTCACTACACAAATGCCTCACATTTTAGTGGTTTGTATTTTGCTTTAAAATAGGCCCTAATACATTTTATAAAAAATACGAATCCATTTACATCACCCGTATCAAATGCTATTGACAAAATTTCTATTTCGATTAGGTATTTAAAAATACTGCCCATCCCCTTGGGTACAGAAAACTTCACATGTGACTGTATAATACAGAAGCTACAGTTATAATTTATCAGAGCCTTAACAAAGATTCCCATCAGGGCGCTGGCATGAATAGAACATTTGCTCTACTTTACCAGGCCCCTCTTGCTAGGTTGAAAAACTCTTAAAAGATGAAAAGTAGAAGCTTTTATAGAGGAGACTGAGATTTTTTTTTTCATGGCGTGGTCAGTACATGTAAATTCCATCTCGAATGGTCTTATGCCTAATGAAGAATCCCTCGGCTGGGGTAGAATCATTCATTACATTATGCCTGGTTGTAAGCTCCTCCATAAACTTAATGACCTTCCTCTTCCTTCATTGATTTTTAAGCCCTGAACATTTGCCAGCTTTTCACCAAAATGGTATAGTAGATGACTTTAATATTTGGCACTGTTGATTTTACTGATTTAACCCACGATAATTTTCAGCACCTTCCATTCCACAGTTTTCAGTTTCTAACAATAAGTATGTTAGCTAATTGCAAAGTATGCTTAGAAAGTTTTAGTAATTATGGTTCACAAGAGATGACATACTGTAAAAGTCACTTTTTTTTTATTTTAATTGTTTTTATCATCGCTTCTATAAAACCCACTTGTGGCACCCAGAACAAATCTAAATTAGTTATAGTGCCCATCTACTGCTCTTCTGAACATGCTGCATTATGAAGCCAAAATGCACGTAAGTGGTCTTTTGTGCGACCATCTCTATGTGAAGCAGCAGGAAAGTGTGTATGCATTCTGGATGATCTGGCATTACGCTGGCATATGAAGAGCAGAAATGGAATTAGCCACCCTCTCAGTGGACAGCTTTGGCTGGACCTTCTAGGCAGCTATTCTGCATAATAAAGCATCCAGTTACTACTAAATGAGTGGAGGCGTTTAAGCTGTGGGCGCAGGACATGCCAACAATCTATACAGCAGTCTGCCAAGTTTAAGCCATAGTCACTATGCATTAATTTAAGATTTCAAGTTTAATGGAACCTGTAACTTACACTATTTCACACACCTAATGCTGAGAGCATGCCTTTTTGCATTAAATGCAAGGTCATCTTTTTCTACGGGAAAGATTTAGCACTACGTGTATTCAGTGTCATCCTTTAAACCTCAGCAATGCAAATTTCCACCCGTCACTCTGGAACAAGAAATACTTACTGGCCCTTTTAATCATCTTACAATCTATTTTCAGATAAAGCACTGAGATAAAAGTTAAGTGCTTTGTTCTTAGTGACTGTACATGTCAAGTACACAAAAATGAACAAAATTATGTTTCTTGTTTCTGGCCCATAAATATCTGTCTCATGTTTTTGCAAGTATATATTGATCTGGTGACCGTAGCCATCAAAGATTTTATTTTGAGCCTCGTCTCTGTGATGTAGATAGATAGATGTATTCTCTTTAGCTGATATCAGAAACGCCCCATGCTCCTAACTATAAACTTTTGAACGTCCCTTAAATAGTTACAGCACTGACTAAACAAGGCAGTAGAAATACTTAGTATTCAAATTATTGTCGGGGCACAAAGAAAACACAACAGTACAACAGCATAAATGTTTTCCCCCCAATTGGTTTGGGGAAAATCAGAAGATAGTATTAGTATGACTTTTATTTTGATAAATAGCACATAAGATTGAGGACTATACACTATATGGACAAAAGTATCGTCATGTCTTTATGGCCCTTGCTTTGTGCACTGGGACACAGTCATGCTGGAATAGAAAAGGTTCTTCCTCAAACTATCCACAAAGTTGGAAGCATGGCGCTGTCCAAAATGTCTTAGTATGCCGAAGCATTAAAATTGTCCTTCACTGGATTTAAGGGGCCTAGCCTAAACCCTGAAAAACAGGTGTGTCCTAATACTTTTGTCCATGTAGTGTGTATAACCCATAATATAACACAATTAGGCGTATGATAAACTCAGTGCTCTCTGCTACCAAAACAAATTAAATGTCACTGTCTTAAAAATATTTCCCACCTGTTTGTATAGACTTCTGATAGCCAGCATATAGTCACTCGTCACCTGTATGAAATTAAAAATGAAATTGCTAAACTGTAACGTAGATTTATGCTGAAGCTCTGTCTCTGTTTTGGAACTGTTAAGGCTGATTACACTTTTGGCTTTGTTCCCAAGAAACAATTGGTTGTCCCTTGCTACTGAACTAAAAGACTAACAGTAATACATTTAAAAGAGAAAACACTTGGGTCCACACAATGTTCCTGTGGTAGACTACAGTATAGTAATGGTCAGTCCATCTGGGTTGATATGTGACTGAGTCTCACAAGAAAAGCAATGATTTTTAGCCAAAACAGTGGCACAACCTTATGCAGTCTCTGCTATGAGGGAGTCAATGGGTGTCCATTTGTTACGTGGGTCTCTAGCTCAGTAATGATCTATCTTGGAATGATCTAATCTGAGAAAACAATTATAGTGAAGTTAATGTTTTATTCAACTGTGACACCCCAAAATTCCCTCTAGCAGTCCAACTAGCAATTATTATAATAATAAGTTTTTGGTGGCATTATTTTCACTTGTAGTGTTGCCCAGACCTACATCTGAGCCACTAAGGTTATTTCATATGATGGGGTCTCAAAGGGTGTAGTGATAAAGGGTGGAGTAACATAAGATGACAATGGGCAAAACAGAGGAGAAAAAGATGTAACAAACATAACCAAACCCTGTAGAAAGCAGCATTTCCTCCTGGAGCTAGTCTCAATCCTTCTGATATGCAGAGGTTCGACCAGAAGCCCAGAAGCTGATATTGTTCTTTTTCCTATTGATACCCACAGTATTCCCAAAAGGGATGTTTGGGAGGAGGAAACGGAATGGAAAAGTTGGTGAGCCAGCAAGGGAAGAAGGTTTTGTTCCTGCTCTTTCTTCTTTTTCCATTTGGTGTTTAATGGATGAAGGCAGTTCTTTTGGACTAGCATGCACTGCATTGAAATGCCAGTGGATGGTTGGTATATAGCTTTAAAATAATTGGAAATGTACCAGACTGTCTGCAAGAGAACTTGAGGGACTTTCTTGAGTGCTGGATTAGAGCCAGAGCATCAGCGTGGTTGAGTTCAATTTGGATGTGCTGTAAGCTTTGCATATCAGTGTATATCAAAATATGAAATACACATGCCTTGGAATGTGCACACTCATGTGAATAACTTCAGCACCCTACAGAATCACCAGGGAAACATATAGATATAAACGAAATGTAATCAGCCTGCCTCATTTTACATGTTGCACCTTAGTGGTCACACTTCCTTTTTCACTTTGGCTATAAATTTGAAGGCCAAACACACAGCCACCCATCCGTATAATAGAATACCCAAATTAAATGAGACAAAAAGTTGTTGAAAACATCCCTTCACTACTCTTAGGGTAATAACTAAGAAATGTGAAACAGGAGCTGTAGCGATAGGATGCAAATGAGTTTTGTCCTTATGCACAATGAGAACAATGGTGAAAGTCAAAAGATTGCTCAAGAATCAGAATGTTTTTTCATCTCCAAAATTACTTTGCTTTCTGACAAACTCTTTTAAATGATTAAGAAAAAAAAGGATCTGCAGTTATTAAACTACAAAAGTCAATACCTTGAGTTCGTTAGACCTTGCTGGATTTTATTGAACATATGAGAGCAAAAAAGGGCCTTTTTGGCAAACCATTGTAACATTTAGTTTAGTTTTTTTGTTCTTGTTTTGTTTCTATTTGGTAGTAAAGAGTCAAGATCAGGCAGAAGAGGGCCTAAAGCGCATGGTGATGTGTGATGTATGATGATGGATATGTAATACAATGGAACTGTTTCCATTCCAACAACTCTAGGAATCTTTTTTAGGGTAATTAGCATCATGGACTTTATCACATACCAGGACATTTTGGAGCACAATCTGGCAGCTTCTGGCAGGAGGCTATAGCCACAGACCAGAACTGGGCAATTTTGGGCAGTCTTTTGATAACTTTATGTCTTCTGAGTGGAATGTATAGTTCAGTGAACAGACTTTTAGTGAGTGATATGCAACATTATTTCAACGGGGGAGCAGTATCTCATTACATTTTTTCGGAAAGAAAGAAACGTACCACAGGTCGCCGCCTTCTCTTTTTGTTATGGCCCATACCTCTAAGGTTTTAAAATAAGTTGGGTTAAAATCACTTCCATCACTGCAGTGGCTCACACCCTCATTAAAGTCTATACGCTTGACTTTCTCTCCCTCAAGAGATTGTAGCGTGTCTTTATGAATTAACACTAATGTTCAGACTCTTAGCTTCAGGTAGTTAACATTATTTTGCTAAACCATAACTTAAGCTAACATTTCCAATGTTGGCTTGGCATCTCATTACTAATAGTAAGTTCCAATGTTGGCTTGGCATCTCATTACTAATATAAAATATAGTACGTAATGTTAGTTGACATTAGTCCTCAGTCATGAGCAGTGAGACAGTAGAAGTGTTGAGATGTCTTCTTTTAGTCTTTTGTCTGGCTGTATTAGCTTTTATCACAGCCACTCCGTTTTCTTTCAGTCAGGAATTCAGTTTTACCTAGTTAGATAATGGAACTCGATTAAATTCCGTGTATGCTGAGGGTTGAGTAATTGTATTAGTCCAAATGTAGGACTACTTTATTAAACTCGGATTAGATTTCATTCGCAGAGTCAACATTACCAAGAAGAGACGCGAAGATGCAAAAAGAGTGAGTTGCAAGAATTAGGATTTATGGATCAGAATGTATCTTGTGTTTTCTCTTATTGTCATACAGGCTTAATACTGAGCAGGACAATATGCTGCTGTATTAAATAAACAGAGGGCAGTCAGCGTGCAGGACAAGGTCAGAAGAGAGTACTTGTACAACAATAACTAACATGCTAAGTGTTGGCTATTCATAAATAAAGCATAACACCACCACAGATGTTAGATACTGACAGACTAACATAGCTACTATTTACAGACCATAGACCACTCAAAAATCAAATTTTGTCCACTGTTTGCTTACTTTGAACATAGTCTTGGAAAAAATGTATAATTCACAGGATCTTTTCCATAGGAGAATATGTTTCTGCATTAATGGAAACTAGAAAATAGTAGTTATGCAAGCTTTGAGTCCTACTTATCTTTCAGTTTTGGTATTGGAACCAGTCCAAGATCTACATTGTGGAATGTTGATCTCTTTAGGTTTTAGACTATTTTCAAATATGTTGATATTATCTTTGGTTCTGGTACAGCATTGTGTTGGTCTGTGTTTGAGCAGAAATGATGGTCTGCTGCTGGTGTGTAGGTGGGTGTGTTTGTGGTGAGGGGGGGCTTGTGACTTGCTGCCAGTTTTTCTCTAGAACACTTTGCTGGTGATCCCTGACTACAAAAGCTGTTGTTCAGTACATGCCCCATGAAATGGTGTAATGGATCTGATTCATCATCATCATCAGACTATGATATGTCATACAAACAAGGTAATGTAAAGATTATAAGACTTTTTTTCATCAAAGCACACACCTGCACTGTACTTGGTTCTCTTTATACCCTGGGGAAAAATGTCAACTCCCACTATTGTCACTGTATAGTTTGCACTCTAATCATCCCAGGCCTTTGATCTGAACCCATAAGCAAGAAGTAAAGATTTTAAGAGATCTGAAGAAGACTTTTTACTTAGAAACTTTGTGTTTTCTCTTTGGGTAACTGTACCTAACAATGAGATTGCTCTCAGATTTTCTATGAGGTAGCAAGCTGGTAAATACTGTGGTAAATTGTTCATATTTATCTAATTCTGGAGAGCACGGTACCTCAGCCTACCTGGAATTTGTATGTATGAATATTGTATATTTTAGGAGGCATTCTCTTAGGTTCTGCTTTAGCAGTGCTAAAAATCAACCCACCAATGGCACTTGATTCTAAATGGTGCTATAATCTGAATCCATGTCTAAATCTCTTTTTGTGATGCTTGTGAGCCATCTAGTGTTTCTGAATCTCAGCGGAGGAAAGGAAAGATAGGATGAAATGACTCATTATCCATTGTACTAAAAAATTGCATGATGGACTTTTAAGTTTGTTTGATTTATTTGATCTTGTGAATGTCTCTTCAATGCTGCTAGATTCAAAAATGTTCTTATGGAAATCTACAACGTTTTCACCTATATCCAAATTAAACATTCACTGCTTTTATGTGGAGGATTCGTTCATCTTCGGTTTGAGGAAAATAAATGCACAGTGGTCTCAACCTTATATGGTGAATAATGAGATCTTGAGTAGATGTGACATTTTAAAAAGGGGATTAGGGCCAAGACATTGATCAACCGTTAGGTGACAGCAATAAGAACAAAGTTAATGAGTTTCCCTTTGAGGATTTCTGGAGAGATTCATTGTGAAGGTTAGTTTAAGTGGACCTTCACAGGAAACCGATGTGTGCTCTGTTATTTGTTTAAGCTACATATTTTCCTATTTTTACATTACTCTTTAAAGTAGATTATATTTATGTTTCCAGATTTTACTAGATAACAGCAGGTTTCTAAAGGCTTGAAGTGTATAGCAAATGTTGGATAGGCTTAGAAAATTAATCACAGAGCTTGACTTTAGCATGACATTGTGGCAAACCAACCAATTAACAGGATATATAATTTATATATGTCATCAGTAAGTCCTCCACTGTCTGGTCTAAGTGGTTCTTGAGGCACACACATTTGTCTCAGGTGGTTAGGCGGCAAACTAGTCCCACCTGCTCAGATTTTTTGTTGTAATACATGAAAATACATGTGAAACAAGACTTCAGTTTTGACATGCTTTAGTCTTGGCTTATTCCCCCACAGGGATGCCCTGATTCTATTTGGTGATAGTCATTTACTTTCCTAACTGTCATGCATCTGGTGTATTTAACAGACAGTTCATACTATATACTGCGCTCATTTACCTCGCTTTGCCTCTGCAGTTTATTTTTGAAATGAATGTGCTCATTTGTTCCACCACACAGGTGGAATGTACATAAGATGAATTCTGGCAGCCTTTTCCATTTCTAGCACTAGCTGTTCCAATCATTATTCTTGGCAGTATTATTTTATTCCCAGTAATTCTGGGCTATTTCTATTGGCCCACTTCTCATGAAATGTTCAAGCAATGTAAAGGGCAGCTGGCATTTTGAAATGATGCAATAAAAATCTGTACTAATGTTGTGATTCCACAGCGACACTAAATCACATTTAAATCCAAATCTGTTTGATGCGACAAATTCCCAGCTACTCACTTACACAAAGAAAACAGACTAGAGAAGACCCCCAGCTAACCCAAGGCACGGGCTCTGCAGCCAAACAGTCCTAGCGCCAAGATGAAGATGATCGCATAAGAAGGTATGATGTAGCAAGTACAGAGCAGAGTTTAGGACTTGGCACTCTAGCCTCCACTAGGGGCACTTATGCCCTCTGTTACTCCTGTGAAGTTGCCAATAAAGACTGAAAGGGGTTTTTTATGTACCGATTTTCACACAATCTTGCAGCCTGAAAGAAACATGTCCCTCTGCAACACTCAGCTATGGAGCTATTGGTGTGCTGAAAAAAAAAAGAGGTATGAGTGACCATTTTCATAGACATTTCTTAGACATTCCCTCACCTTATTGGTTCATCTCATCACAACCCTGGCAGATAATTTCATCTTTAGAATTCTCACCTGGATGGTTAACCTTGCAGCAGAGGATGAAGTAAACAAGATAATTAAAGGCTGCGGTGCCTGTTGTGACATTTAGTTTGATTAGTGCTGATTTAGACTCTGAAATGTGTATATCGATATATTTTCCCTTTGTCCCCAAATACAGTAACAGTGCAGTAACAGTGACAAATTCCTGCTGTTATCTCTCTGTACTCTAGCACACTGACATTTTTAGTGCCTCCTTGTTTCAGAGGTTTCTATATTTTAAACTTTGTGCCCTACATGAGTCCCAGACTGCAGACATTAGTTGCAAAACACAATCACTTTGTTTTAGATCATGCAATATGTCTAAGGATATGGTCATCTTGTCTAGGACACATATTTGTATTGGGTCCCTTGAAATGGGACAAATATTTGACGTTTTGCCCATTCATTCATTCATTCATTTTCTGTAACTGCTTTATTCTTACTAAGGTCACAGGTACCCAGAGCGTATCCTGGGGCCAACGGGCGCAAGGCAGGGACTCGCCACATTATTTTGCACTTTAATCTTCTAATTTCTTCATTTTTAAACTTAATATGCTGGAGTTGAAACCTGCATTGATTAAAAGTATGTACAAAACATACTGCAATTCACTTCCTCCTAAAGATGGAGATTTTGATTGTGCTGTTGTAGCAGCTTCTGATTTCAGAAGAGTTACTTTAGTTTGCCCTGTACTGTTCAGTACATTCAATGCTTCAGTTTCAACTGTCCTGTAACCCCACCTTTCCAATCCTTACTCAACAAGTTTTGTTTTTTGACAGTGGATTCCATGAAAAATGGCAAATGAAAGAAGCTATGGAACTTTTCAGGGATATGGATTTAAATTTCTGTATGCTGACTTATTTGTA
The DNA here is from genome assembly GCA_037974365.1 of Hydrocynus forskahlii. Lineage (NCBI taxonomy): Eukaryota > Metazoa > Chordata > Actinopteri > Characiformes > Alestidae > Hydrocynus > Hydrocynus forskahlii. The sequence goes on along the minus strand of JBBPCX010000147.1, from coordinate 16,926,800 downwards.
TGCCAGTCCATGTCACTCCTCATCTTCAGTACGTCATGACTGCTGATGTATGGCCCATCATGGTGCAAATATGGTCTGTAAATGTAATGAAAAACATCTCCATTTGATGAGTCTCCTTTCCTCATCAGGGCAGGTATACAGCCCTGCTTTCTCTCCATGGTCAGGATAATGGGCCGCTGTGTGGGTTTTCCTCCAGAGCAAAACTCCAGTTCAAGTCCATTAGTGCCCGCTTAATGACCATACTTAGGACTCAAATCTTCACATGGGCAGTCTAGTTTAAACAGTTTAATCTCACTTTACCTTCCAGGTCTGGCTCATGTCATCATCTTTCTTTTATTGTTTCTTGCCATATACATATATGCCCATACAGTGAAGAGTACATATAGTTTGTGTATATATATGTATATTTATATATA
>JBBPCX010000147.1:16889544-16923784 GCA_037974365.1 Hydrocynus forskahlii | reverse complement strand
TGTATATACATATACTCACTGCTTTCATTTCAGGACTCTTAAATGCAGATAAAGTGTTGTAGGGTGTGTGTTGGTCAAGATGGAACATCAGTTGGAAGAAAACAAGGTTGCTGGCCCTACAGGCAGCTGGTGGTCAGCTTGCCATATCTGAGTCAAGGGCCTCAAAACAGATTGCTATGAATGCTCAGATCTCACCACAGTGTACCGACCTGGGATATGTGAAAGGGAAGGCTCAGTAGCTCAGAGGGGTTGAGGTGATTTTGATGCTTAAACGTTTGCAGTTTCCAGCTGGAAAAAAGAGAAACGATCTTAAAACTTCAACACTTTCTTTCCTACTGCATTCAGGTTCAAATGAAAGATGATATGGGCATTATACAGTAACAATGTGAATTGTCTAATTATGCATATACACTATGGGTACGCTGCTAGAGACCCTGGCCCTTTTAATCTCAACTTAAAAGTGCCCTTTTTAAACACCAGATTAAAAAAAAAAAACACAATGCTGCTGTTGCTCATGCCTGATCTTGTTTTTACAGTGTACATCAAACAACTTCAAAATATTTGTAATGCTGGCTTCCATTTCAAAGTGCTATACACTTTTACAAGGGAACATAATGTCTACACTTTCATTTTTGCCACGACCTGTTAGGGGCCACATAGAATACCCCTCTCTTTTTTGTGTCCTCATAAGATTACTTGTTTCTGCTCGTCAGTGTCTCAGATCCCTGACCTTGAATGAAGTTTTCCCTGATTATAAAGTACAGTTAAAACGGTGGGTATTAAGAGACAGTTGAATATCTGTGCTTCATTTTGAGGGTGGTAATTGCCCTTCAGTGACAAATAAAGATTTAATGACCATCTGCAAAACAACTGAAAAGCAAGGCTGACCTAAAAACTGGTTTTGGCTTTTGGCAGAAGGTGTTCAAAGTTAATCAGCTGCATTTACTGTCAGAATTGAATTTGTCCCCCACTAATTGTTTAAAATGACATAATTAGAATAAATGATGTGTGCAAAAACTTTCAATCACATTGTGAAGGAGCATTACATTAAATACAAAAGTTATGTATTTCTCATTTTAAAAACATCCAGTATTCGCTGATGAATGACCAATTGAAGGAAAAACTATAAGGGCCACTTTAGTTAATTATGCAAAGTGGGAATGGTTTCTTGCTCAAGGGAACCTTAGTGGCGTCATTGGCAGTCCTGGGATCCGACCCCACGACCTTCCGCTCACACTGTACTTGAGGCACAGAATACTATCCTTTCAACAAACATTACCTCAGTTAGCACTTTGAGGATGGTGGACTCTAATTGTGAAAGCCATGACAAATGATTTTTTAAACCATTCATGTCCTGTGGTTGGGGCATTGCATTCTAGTAGAGATGACTCCAATAAAAATGAAAATATTTTGTCACTGAATATGATCAATTATAATAACTTTGTAATATAACGTTCCTGTATATTCAATAGATCTATTACCACATAAAAGAAAGTGAAAAAATAGAAAGAAAACATTATCAAGTGCATGCGCAGTATGAACGATACAAGGAGTTACCCAATCTTGACATTAAGTGGAAAATGCTCAAAGCTCTTGTATGTCCAATTCCAAATCCAAAAGAAAAAAGGGCAACTTCACACCTTTTTACCAAAGAAATAAGAAATATGTTCTTATCCAAAAATTGCTTCACTTTCTTGGGCACTTTAAATTCTACGTTTCCCAGGCTCTTCTTCTTTAATCTCCTTGGGGCTTGCAGATTATTTCACTGGGCCCATAAGTGGTATCTTCCCCAGTGCCATTCACGGCCAAGCACTCTCTTCTTTATTTCTCCCAACATAAAAAGACAAAACATATTGTTCTCTTTTCTTTCCATAATAAACTCCACCCCTGCCTATCACCTGTCTCCAAATAGATAACCTGGTCTCCCCAGTGGTTGACAAAAAAATTGACAAGTAACAGCATTAAAAACATGGAAAATCCACCAGTGGAACTCACATGTTTACAGTATTGACTTACAATAATTGTACTCTGGGGACAAACCAGTGGAAACAAACCAGCAAAATCAAGACTGAAGGACATTTCACTCTGCAAATTTCACTCTGCGTCTTATATTTGTGTCTCTTCCTTGTATCCTCATAGGGAGGAGCTAAGATGAGAGGAAAGCAAGGAAAAGAGAGAATGAACAACTAAACACATGAGACCCACCCTTGGTGCCTGTCACACATGCACTCGCCCACTTAGTGAAGGATGATTTATCTGACCAGCACTTTTCCCATGTCTCTGTAGACTAGAGCATGCGGTTTTGATACCACTAAACTCATTTACACCACTGAACTCATGTCAGACATTCATCTTTATAATAGGAGCTCATGCACTGCAGTCCTATATTTCATATGTTCATACATATAATGGATACTTGCATTTTGTCAGGTGGTGAATTCAAACGACCTCCGTACTTTTAACTATAGTTTGTTGAGTTTCCCTGAGCTACACGTCGGCCTCTGTGGTAGATGAGACCATTTCATTATTCAAGAAATATATCTAACAGCCCTTTTCCTTCACATGTTCACACCACAATCATGACACAATCTAATGGTTTGACTAACACTGTTTGCACACATTGCTGGTGAAAGATCTGTCGAAAATCTTGCATACACGGTGACTAGCAGAAAGGATTGTTATACCACGGGAGGAGCAGGAGATGAAGGTGTTACTTTTAAAAGCTGTTGCTATGTGATCCCTGAAAGAGTGAGCCTCCATTAAAAATAATGAGACCGTTGGGTTCAAATCCCCTTTGCCATTAAAGATTGCTGAAGAGTTCAAGATATGCGCTCTGTGCAGATATCATAAAACTGTGCATCCACCTGCATTTGCAGCACCTTAAGAGGTCATAAATAGAACCAACCAAATAATGGGTGCACCTTTGTAAGTTTGAAAGAAGGAAACTGAAAAACGTACTTCTAAGCTCTGCTTTATTTATAGATTACAAAAGCATGACTATTACCATGTGTTTTTAAAACTGCTTTCACAACTTTTCAACAGATCAAAAACCAATAATGCTTCATACAATTGTGCTAAATATAAAGACAACCTCCACAAAGCTAAATTTTAAGACTAAATACGTCTATGCGTCACAAACAGGTATAGAAAGAGAGAGAGTGTAAATAAATGAATCCCGGCTCCCTGTTAGGAGTTATGGGGAAAGGGATCAGAGAGGAAACGCTCACTCTAACACCTCGTAAATTTAGGCTTCGTGTTTTTTGCATATCAGGTCGAAAAACCTTTTAAAGCAGTGCTTTCGCATTTTTCCAGGCTAATATTTAAAAGGTTTAATGGAACCAATGGCTCCGTATCAAAAGCAGTGGTGCTAAAGTTGAGAGGTTTTGTGGAAGCTGGCCAAATTCTACCTCAACCTACTACTGCTGTTTCAGTCTAGGTTACAATGAGGGATATCCAGTTACAGTTGGGCAGGGGGTGTTCTGAGATAGTAATATGCTGTTATTGGTTAAAGTAAAAGAATTACTAGAGGTGTGACCATTAAAGAGCTCATAATTTATATCATAAAACAATACAATAATGTCCTTTTTTCTCCTTTTGAAATATGTAATTTTGTTGTTACATTTCAAAATATACTATTATGTCTAGGAGTATAAGGAGTGTTTAAGACCAGGCTACGATTTGAATAAGAAACAATATATGTCAACCAATAGAAACTGCAATTATTTCCATATATCAGTCTTAAAGGCACTGTAACACCAACAACCTGTTTCATAAAGATAACAAGGTTTGAAAAATATCAGTGGAAAAATTCATTAGAAGTCTTGCTAGAAAAAACAATATAAATGCCATCACTTCAGGAGACACTGAACCTCAGTAGAAAAAAGTAAAGGACAACAAGACAAAAACAAAATTAGGAAATGGGTGCTTTTAAGATATCTGACTCAAGATGCAGAGCCCACGTAAATCTACTCAAGTGCTTGAAAGCCAGGAGCCTGGAGATCTTATCTAAAAGGTATGCTATAGAGACTGTCCAATGTCATTGTCTTCCTCAACTTTTTGGTCTGAGAAGGAACTTGTGTCTTCAAAACTCTTAAGCATCTCTCAACTTTCCCCTGGCTCCACAGCTGATCTCAATGAATGATGGTAATGATTTGGAGAAAAAGTGGATGCCGCTGGAAGCCTGTTATTTGAGTCTGAGTAAACAACTGCCAGAACTGGGCCGAGCCACATTAAACTAGACTGTCCCCCATTGCTTAAAATATAGTCTCAACCTCCATAACTCTGGGAAGCAAAAAAAAAGTTTTTGAGTTGGACGTGCTTAACTCAGAGGCTTGTTCAGCAGGAGGATTCCCTGTAACTGAAGTTGTAAGCACAGGCTCACTGTTGGAAGGGTAGGTGTATTAGTTCTGAGGTGTCCTTGTGAATTTGTTAGTCTCAATTAGTCACAGCCAGTCTAATGAGCTCCAGCAGCACATACATCTGTCCTCCGCAAGGCTGGCATTACCAAAGGGAAGTGGATTAGCCCTGTTCGCAGGCACTCACAGGAGGTCATTATCTCACCTGCCTCTGTTCCTTTCCTCATACACTAGATAAAATTCTTAATGAATCCAGTTGGTATTCTAAAGACATGGTGTTAAAGCTACAAAAATGTATACAGTGCCCCCAAAACGTATTTGGACGTTTTAACCATTAAACCCCTAGTATATTTCAATGAAGTGTTTTAGATTACTTCATTAACAAAATTATATTTGTTTCAGAGAAAAACATGTTTAAGCCAGGATTATCCTGGGGAAAACAATTTAGAGCCAACAAAAACATGGCAGCCTTTCAAAATCTATTAATGCACATGATACCAGTGTGAGCCTAAACCGCAAATGCAGAAACCTAGCACTAGGCTTCATGTGCATGGGAAATGCAAACAAGCAATTACGGCTTCGGGTTGTGTGCTCAGAGGTCATGTGAAATGAAGTTTTGATGCATCTGAATTCACACTGTCACTTAGAGACTAAACCGGGTGAGTATCTACTGTATCTAAATTTATCCAGCTGCACAAGCTCAGTGTTTCAACTTTGCTCTCCTCAGTCTAACATCCACACCAAGCTCATCAGTTGAGTCAGAAAAGAAGTGATTGGGTAAATTAAATCTTCTAAGCAAAGTTAGCCATGACACACCACCTTGTGATTAAAAACGTGTTCTGAGGTCGTCATCGCTGTCATCTTTTAGCATCACCTTCATCAATTTATCAACCACACCTTCACTTGTCAACATCATGTGCAGTGATATGAGTTATCAACATTGTTAATACTAAAACATGTATTCAGTATTCTTTTCATTCAGTGAGAACGGTGCCTAGTGATAAAGCCACAAATACAAGAATTTGGAGTTAAAGAACAACATAAATCAAACATCAGAAAGGGCTGAAATAATTACAAAGCAAAGAAAGTATTTCAAACAAAACACAAAGAAAATGTAGTTTTCTCATGGAAGAAATAATCAAATATATAACTTGTTGCATGATGGTTCTTTGCATGATGTCATGTTTGGTTCCCTAAAAACTTCTCAGAGGACAGTTCTGAAAAGAAAGTTTTTCTAAATGAGATGTCTGAGAGGGAAGATATTACAAACCAGTAAACCAGGTATGAACTCCTTCCTTGTGCCAAAATATATGTCTAATTAAAGTTTCTCTTCTGATTCTGTAAATTTCTCTAGTGTGGCTAGCCTTTCATGTAAGAATAATTGCTTTTGAATAGCTCAGCCCTGTACTGCTGCCAAAAGTCCCCATATTCACAATTAATGAAAAACTTGTCTCTTTATGCTGGCATTATCTGAATGATAAAATCTGACGAGTGTTGCGGGCTTGCCAGAAAAATCTAGAAGATTGAGAAGCCATCTGGAGCTGGACTGCAATTTGTTATTAACATGATGGGCCCAAAGGCCCAAGCAACATCCAGATTCTCTCTGCTATTCAACAACAAGCTCTGATATGCCACATGACCGTCACCCCTCCAAACAGGGTGTGCAGATGTTTGATTTTAATAATGCTGTGATAATATTTTAAAACAACTTGTGAGCCTCAGTTAATGATTTAGTAAAAATTAAGAACTTTATCATATAGCATGTATGTCTCAGGCCCAAAGATTCTTTTTTGTTTGTTTTTTTTAAATGTGTGATAAGAAATGAGGAATACAAAAAAAAAATCGTAAATATATGTGCATATTGTCGCTGTCCAACAAAGCTTTTAAATGTCATTTTAAATGACATTTTACTGTGGGAGCAGTGTTCAAATGAAAGTGATGACCAAGATGAATGTGTGTGTTAACTTACCCACAATTGGATAAGTTAAGTGGGTGTTCATGCTTCTGCTTAAACTATATGTAATTTCATCTAAAGTTTATAGACAACAGCAGGGCTATTGGTACTTTTAGACTCTGTGCGTAGGGCACTAAGTGCCAGATGGAGCATCAAAACAGCTTAATGGTCATCATTATAATCTTAATTATGCTTTATTTGAATTTAAGATGAAGCACAACTGCAACAGGCATCATTAGAACATTATAGGCAATACAGGATCTAATTTCTTTAAACAATAAAATTAATTTTAGTGCCCCCTCCTAGGGTTTGAATGCGCCTCACAAAGTCAAATGTGAAGGCAACAGGAGTCAGGGGCTGAAAAAAGAAAAAGGAAGAATCCGTATAATGCTGCTTGTGAATTTATTGTAGGTGTGTTCAAAAATGTTAATTCTTAATATGATTACAAATCTGCTGAATCCCTGAAGCCTGGGCATGTACAATATTAATGGTAGGAAACATCTTGCTCCAGCTTGCTCATATAAACATTGTCTAGCTTTCTCATTTATAGAAAGAAAATTACACTTCCACATTTTGTGGTGTAGGTGTTCTTTTACTTGTTCTATAGTTTAGATGGATGTACAATATTCCTAGAATAAATGGGACAGTATGGCTAAACCAAACCTCTCTATCACAGCATCAAAATAAAGTTTACTTTTGGCATCCACATGGTTTTATTTGCTTTTTACAAATGAAAAACTAATTATTTTTTATTTCTGTGGACATACAAACAACAGGACCATCAACAGCTTGTGAATAAAATGTGATTTGCTTATATTCACATAGCCTATCTGTGATTCAGTTTAAAATGTGCTGTGACATCACATGTAGTGAAATTCTGTCTTGTTCTACGTTAGGGTTGGGTTTTTTTGGTCAATAACATCATGTGCTACATTACTGCAGGTTGCAGGTCAAGTTAGATTGATTGAATGTCCATCCAGCCCATCACAGCCAATTCATCAGTCAAAGAAGAGCAAATTCGAAGTCTGCTGAAGTAACATTACATTTAATTAACATTTGTTTTGTTAATGTAATGTTAACTATTTAACTAATGTTACATTCATGAGAAAATGGTACCTGAAGTTGTCAAGTCTCACAGGAAGTATGAACCATTACTATATTAGGCTGTGTAGATTACTATTAATTAATTAATTCATTCACTCATTTTCTGTAACCACTAAATCCTTTCTAGGGTTGTGGGTGCCTGGAGCTCATTCCCAGGGTCTGTGGACACGAAGCAGGGACTCACCCTGGGTGAGACAAGATTATTATTCATTTAGAACTTACTGTCCTCATGAGGTCTGTGTTGCCTCTGGACCAAGAGGTCATGGGTTCGAATCCTACCTTCAGCATACCACCACTGGGTTCCTGAGCAAGACCTTTAACCCCAAGTTGCTCCAAGGTGACTGTCCCCTGTAGTTAGGGACTGGAAATTGCTTTGGATAAAAGCGTCTGCTAAATGCCGTAAATGTAAGATGTCTTGCTAACATTATTTATGGATGATTGTGCCTAAACTAAAATACTCCTAATATGAGCCACCTATCCAATGTTAAAGCTAGACAATGGCATTTGTATTTATTTAGTTAGATATCATTGTAACAACTAGCTAGCAAGTTAAAGTGTGAATCATTGTGTTTCTGGACCATTGCATTTTCCTATTATACAGCTCTCCTTTTCAAGCCTCCATTGTACTTTTTTGTACACACAATCATTAAGATGCACAAAAACAAAAGGAAAAGGCAGAGGAAAACCGTCTCCTTTTTTAAGTCAAATCATGTAAGTGGAGTTGTAATGAGATGAACTTGCCGCCCGAGGCTTGCCAGCCGACCAGATTTACTATTTAGTGCTATTTTTTGTTGTTCTTGCATTCCTTAATACTATGTTAGTGTTCATTTAGGAAATGGAAGGCGATCAGACAACCCAGAGACTGTTAAAAGAAAAATGTGACTATCAGCATTCTGATTATTGTATTTGCTTTCAATTTCAGAGAATGCAAAAACATGTATTTGATACCAACCAACAGTTTAATGTTTCCTGTTAATTGCGTCACATTTTTGTCATATTTGACAGCTGATTTCCTTTCTAGAGCTGCACCTTGCCCAGTCACATCTGGAAAACAAGACACCTGTCAGTTGCAGCTTTCAAATTCCAAATAAACATTTGTTGTTTTTTTGCATATTTGTCGGCTGTGAGTGACGGTGCACTAGATACAATACATGGCACTGGGATTCTATAGATGCTATAGTGATAGAAAACCTAGTTTAGGGGGCAAAAAAGAGTGAAATCTGCTTCAGCAACAAATCTCTTTTCCTGGATGTGGTTTTAAATCACTCCTGAGCAGGTGACAGATGTGTGTTCACACAGCTTCTCTCTTCCTCGCAGCGTTTGCCTGGTCTTGCCCAGGTAGGAGGGTGGCTCTGGCTTCATTTTGCACTAACCCACAACCATCTATCACAGCTTACTGTGTTTGAAAGCTTGCCCACAGACAGCAGTCTCAGATGACAGCAAAGCTCTACCACACTACAATCCAGCTACTGCCTTGTGATATGTGGATATACGTGGATATTACAGAGCCAGATCACAAAAAAACAGAGATTTGCCACATTCTTCCTGCAAAAGCAACCAATTTAACTGCTGTGGCAAGACATTTCATGCATGAGTAACCATGTAAAAGTTTTATCTAAATGCTTTAAAAAGAGAATGGGAGGCACGGATCGTTTAATACAGCCCAATCTAGGCTGTTCAACCCACTACTTCACTGAGTAGATGCTTTTGTAAATGATGTTTGCAAAAGATATGGTAGATTTTGCTGAAGCACTAGAATACATTTCTAGTTGATCACTAAAGTAAAGTGGCCCCTTATAGTCACACATGAACACACCACAGCATGAACAATGTGAAATTCATTCTCTGAATTTAACTCATTTACCCAAGTGAAGCAGGGGGCTGCCACCAATGAGAGGTGCCCGGGAAGTGGTGTGTAGGGATGGTACCTTGCTCAAGGTCCTGGGCTTTGAACCTATGACCATCTGATCACAGGGGCAACTCCCTAACCACCAGACCACCAGCTGACCCTAACAGCCTAGGTTTTTGGACTAGCCTGTTAGTTTTAAACAGCACTTAAATAGTGTCGTTGACCCTAATGTTACACATATGCTCATGTCACAACAGAAACACACAGTAGGGAAACTTTGGTTATCTTTTTACATTTACGGCATTTAGCAGATGCTCTTATCCAGAGCGACGTACATCAGTGTGTAGTAGTTCACATCTGTTCTTCATACCTGAAAAGCCATACTTAAATTATCGTCCGCTATTCAACCAAGTTACTGCCAGCTAAGTTACAAACCTGAACAGATCCTGTCAAAGAAAAGGTTAAAGCATAAGTAAGGAAAACATGGGGTTGTTTTTTTTCTGTCCTGTTGTTTATAGTTGTGATCCTTGGTCAGGCCACGGCCATCCTACTTTCTCTGGGTGGATAGGAAGGCAAGGAGATCTCCCATGGCCCCCTTTCTTCCAGCATAGTGCTAGCTGTTGAGGTTCAGCCTGTTAGTGATCTCCTCCAAGCATGTTTAGCTGTCCAGTGATACTGTAAGAGCAGCAGCTGGGAAAAAAAGCATCTCAGAATTGGTAGTGCTAACTAACTCTCACTCCTGCAGCTTGATAATACTGCATGACAGGATGAGACCAAGCTTGATGAAATTGGTCATGGCTAAATTTAGATACAATTAGACACAACTAAAAATTAAATATGGAGCATTTTGGAATGAAAGTGTTCAAACTTGCCTCTAAATATTTTATAGGAAAAGAACCAATGACAAGGAATGCTAGAGGGTATTTGGAGACACTAGATCTCAAATATGGATGTGAACAAAGGAGGTTGACCAAAACATGCATATGATATGAATTTATTTGAAAGATATGATTAATGAAAAGGTCAAAGCAGACAGTGTTTTCCAGTCATGCAGGTTTAGCCTGGAGCGGTGAGTCTTCAGCTACCTTCAGTACAGGCATCACCTTGGAGAAGCATTGAATCTGAAATGTCTCTGACATAGATTAATTTTCAGCGTAAGGGTTTCGCGGCAGCAGAGTCTGCATAAATTTATGCTGCTTCTGAAACACCTCTAACCCTGTCTGTCAACAGTCCACCTCTGTCAGCTTCCAGCAGGAACCACCACAGACACAGCAACCACTGCTAACATTCAGATCTTTACTTCATTACATCGGTCCACTTACTTTGTGTCCTATTTGTTTCACGTCAGCACAGGCCTATGATATTGCTTCCTAAATGCATCTCTAATCTCCCTGGCTTCACTCTTTTTCCACTGCTCCGGGCTGTAGGCATAGAGGATGCTGGGCTCTTTGACTGTGAACGTAAAAGATTTATTATGATAATTTTCATCAGTACAGGGTGGAGATGCGTGGCATGGAAATGAGCTGTAAGATCTCTGCGTCGGCAGTTATGAGCTTAGAAATGCATTATAAATATATAAGTACTTTTTTGGGGGGCACTGCATTATACCAAGTGCTGGATTCCCGAGAGTATGCATAGAGAGATGTGATATCAGTATGAAAGAGGGAAAGGTTAACATGACAGATAATAAGAAGGAGAGTGCATATACATGCATGGTTCATTAAATAGAATCTATGGCAGTGTTGTAAATTAAAATGGCAAGAACAGTACAATAAATCGAATGCCTAATGAAGGGATATCAATCTCAGCAGAAATGACAGGTTTGGACAACAAATGTCAAAAGTGGGATACACTTTTTAATCTGATTCACTTATTATAGCCTAGCCTCCATTTATTAGTCAAAATGAAACACATTTATTTTCTTCCAGAGGGACAGTGGCGCCTTCAAAAAAAAGGGGGGGGGGGCAGCACTATACAGGACGAAATTGTGATCCATTGGTCTAATTCATTAAAAAATGGCAAGCGTTAAGGGATGAATGTTTAATCAAAAAGGCAGTGACTTTTAATTTTGGTGTGCACCAGTTGAAAAGATGGCCCACACAGCAGCTCCTGTAGAAAAGGAATGGCAATTTTTTTACACGTTGCATATTTTCAGGGGAAAAAAAAACTTGTATTTTCAAAGACGTTTGTAGGAAATAAAAAAGGTTCCTAGTTTATCACCAAAATTAAGGTAAATATATATATATTTTTTACAAGCAATTTTGGATCTGTTACAAGCAATTTTGGATTTGTTAATTTGTTATGACATTTTTAGACAATGTAAAATGTGGCTGATGATTAAAAAAAATTTTAAGTGAAGGGTACAAGGTTTTGATCTCATAGCAATAATACACTTAACCCTAATGGCATGAATCAAAACTTTATTTTTTAAAGGACTGGTTCGCTGAAAAATGAAATATATATTACACTTATTCACTGCGAATGTCACAAGAAGACACTGAGCATGGAGTAGGTTGCGATTGCAAACTAGACTTTAACATAAAATATATAAGGGCAAGAACCACAGGGCTAAACACAGAGCGGCTGGTGGCCTGGTGGTTAGAGAGTTGACCATGTGATCGGAGAGTCATGGTTTGAATCCCAAGACTGCCAGTGGTACCTCTGAGGTACCTTCCCCACACACCCATTGGTGGCAGCCCTCTGCTTCATTTGGTGAATGGGTGTAATACAGAGAAATAATTTCACAATGTTTACACTGTGTGCTGTGGTGTGGTGTGTTCACACCTGAATATAAGGGCCACTTCACTCTAAATACTAAGCAAAAAACACGGAGAGAGAAGAACTGAGCAAAAACATCACAGAGTGAGAAAAACTGAGCGAAAACATTAAGAAACAACAGAACTAGACTGAAGAAAACTAGACTATATATACTCACTAAACAAATGGGAAATGCCTGTGCAGTGGAGGAGACAGGAAAACAGGTGTATAGACGTATTACACCTCTTATGCACTTTTTATCAAGAATTACATAATATAATTAGTTAGGAGACAGCTTTTATCAATTTATTTTCAGTTTTATTCATTTAGGAGTCAGAAAGTTCGCTCCAGACTCTGCCAAGAGTGTTTGGAATGGCAATAAAACACCAGCCAGTCAGTTTCTTTAGTGCAAAGTGATTTAGATGAGTCTGGTGTACTAAACTCTGCTTGTAACTTTTTTTTTTTCAGAACGGTTTGAGGCCAAACTCCGCATGCACCCTCTTTATTGGCTGTCCTGTTAGATCCTATCAAAACTGACTGATGAACTGCTTTGCATGACAGAGAGTCCGATAAAACACCCATGTCTCCAGGTCTAACATACCATAAATCAGAGATAAGACAAAGAGGAATATGTATCTAGAGTCTCAATAAATCACGCTTATCCTTCATCTAAAAATCAATTATGCAAGATGCCAAGAAATAGTTTTCCCAATAACCTTGAAGACATATTTGGGAAAGCGTGCACAACCTGCTGGATCCATTTAAGAAACGTGAAATAAATGGAAACTAAAATTAAGACAATTTAGAAAGATTTTGTGTGTGTTCTTTATCAACACTGTGATTCATACTGTTACTTTCTTTACTTTTTCAATAGAAAACTACAGAGAGCTAGCTCCCATCAGGAGACAGGTCAAAAGGGTAAATATAAAAGCAGTATAAGTAGTATGCTTACTGCATAATGCATTGTTTCCTTCCTTATTTGAGTTCTAAAGAGCTTTTTCCTCACCCAGACTACAATAAAAGTATTGTAGATGATTAAATAGTCACTAAGCACGTCACATCACAATACAGACTTTGTTCTGCCTTTCTTTTTGTTTTCACTCAGGTGCCCCATAAGTCACCAGCATGAGCACAGCTTTTCCTACTTCAGTGCTTGCAGCCTGTAGAGGAGACAGACCATGCTCATGTGAGCGATTTTTTGGAGGATCTTAGTGCTTGTCAGGAATTTTTACGTTACACTGTAACTGAACACTTTTAGGTGTGAAAGTGAGATAACTGTTCTGTCAAATAAGTAAAAATCTAGACCAAAAAGAACTTCCAGGGCAGTGATTTTTTTAACTTAGGCCTTACTGCTAATAAAATATTGCTATTTTCAAGTCAAGTAGGTTTTATTCTCATTACTACCATATACACACAGTACACAGTATAAACAAAACAACATGCCTCCAGGACCGTGGTGCAACACAAGAGCAGAGCAGAACAGAACCCCAGACCACAAGTTCAGACAGGACAAAGAACGAGAGCAGCGATACAACTAGACGAGACAAGACAAGACTGATTGTTTTCTTGTTTGCTTATATTATTACCTCATTTAAAGAGGAAAAGCTCTTCTCAAGATAAAAAGTTTTTCCTGGCCTAGATAGGGCAGCAACACATGTAGAAAATCATTCCCACAGTCAAATAACACATTACAAACATAAGACAGAGGAAAAAAAAAACACCTGCGCACATTTTAAAATGGTTCAGTGAAACACATTCCTGAATTTTTTTCTGTACTAAATTGTACTAAATCAGTGTGTAATGTGCAGTAAGGATTTTAAGGAGCTATATGTTCTGAAAAGGTAATTAACCAAGTATAAATTCATGAATGATAGTTTTGACAGGTTTTGTTTGAAGACAGATAGGTTTGCTGTTTACTTTGGGTAGTAAATAAAGTGGCCTGTAAACATCAGCAACAAACCTAAACTAAAGTTGCTTTTCCACTGCAGGCTACCAACTCAGTTCAACCCGTTTGGCTTTTTGGTACCAGGTCCCTTTTTCATTTTTCTGCCACAATTTCCCCTCAATGTGACGCAACAAGAAATTATCACAACGTCATCTTCAACAAAACAAAATAACAATGGAGTGACGATTCTGACCAGTCGGTGGCCTGCAGTTTTCACGCCATGTTTTGGTACCTACTCAGCTCACTTTGAACAATGATGATGTAGCTACCAAAAATAGTACTGGGTACCAGGTACTAGGAACTAGATTAGCCAAGTGCAAGACTGAAAGAGGCATGTAAGGTTGAGTCAAGCTGGTGCCATGCAGCGGTAAAGCTACCTTAAACACCTTATATGTCTGAACAGTACAAAGGCTCATACATCTAAATGACATCCCTGTTATCAGTTTCTGAAAAGACTTTTATTTTTTTCAACTTCAGCTTTACCAAATATGAAAAGATTATCTAACACTATACAAAGATATTTGTATATTTTTAAAAAATCAACCACATTTCCCTGTGCTGACAGGCAGAACTATTGTTTTGTAAGTAACATTTATATTACAATGAAAAAAATATTTTCTGATAAGAAAGTCGGACCACACAAAAATGAATGTTCACTTTCTGTAATTCTGTTCATATCTTCAAAACCTGACCAGACATTCCAAACTAGACGTTTTACTCAAATTATGGAATCTGAAGGCATGATACCATTATATACACTTATATGGACAAAAGTATTGGGACACACCTCTTAATTTGTTTAATTCAGGTGGCACCTTGAAGGGTAATCTTAATGCTTCAGCATACCAAGACATTTTGGACAACGCCAGGCTTCCAACTTTGTGGACCCAGTTTGCAGTTTCCTACAGCAACATGACTGAGCCCAAAGTGCACAAAGTAAGCCCCATAAAGATGTGGCTGGATGAGTTTGGTGTGGAAGAACTTGACTGACCCGCACAGAGCCCTGACCTCAGCCCCATCCAACACCTTTGGAATTAACTGGGTCAGAGATTATGAGCCAGGCTGTCTCGTCCAACATCAGTGCCTGACCTCACAAACGCTCTACAGCAGCGGTCCCCAACCTTTTTTGCACCACGGACCAGTTTCATGTAAAACAATATTTTCACAGACCAGTATAGATACAACTAAAAACAACGTGCGTTTGTTTTTTACTCATTTTTGCTAGCTTGCGGGCTAAATTTTCAGACTCTGAAAATCAATCAAATATTTTTTATTCTGTCTTTCTTTGTGGCCTGGTACCAAATGACTCATGGACCGATACCGGTCCCCGGCCCGGTGGTTGGGCACCACTGCTCGACAGAATGAATGGACAAAGATTCACACAGAAACTCCAAAATCTTGTGGAAAGCCTTCCAAGAAGAGTGGAAACTGTTATAGCAGCAATAGGGGGACCAACTCCATATTAAAGTCTATGAATTTGAAATGTATGTCATTAAAGTCCCTGTTGGTGTAATGGCCACATGTCTCAATACTTTTATCGATATAGTGTATATTACTACACATCTGAGAATCATTCAGGCAGACATTAAGGAATATTTACTGTCTGTTTATATGGCTGGGTGACCAAAAGTAGCTTACTTTGTCAAAAAGGTCATTCCAAAACTGTCACTCACGTAAAATGCGCAGGAAGGCAGTTGTAGCGGTCCAAGCACAGGCCCAAGACATTTAGTAACACAGGTTGCTATGGTGAATGGGCCACTCTGCAGGAAAGCACCACTGTACAGGAACATCTCATTGCTTGTTGGACAGTTTTATTCTCAAGATAAAATCTCCCTCTCCAGCCAGAGAAGAAGCACACTGCCTCCATGGGTGTTTATCAGCCATCACGAGCAACAACTCTCAATGGGGGTCGTTCGCTTTAAGTCACCACCTCAGTACCACTCCATGTAGCGGAGATTGCACATACATTCCCTCAGGCAGGTCATTACACTCACCTGTCAGCATATAGGTTTGACCTATTGCTGTGACCTAACCCCCACCGACCCACACACATACAAACACAGGCATACATGAACTCTAATGTGCATTTATTCCATCTAGAATCTCCCTGCTATTTCCCCCTATGAACACTCCTAAAAATAAAGGTTTCAAAAGAGTTTGTTTAGTACTGCCACTAAGAAACAAAAGCTGTCCTTCAAAGCAGTGGTCCTCAAACTAGTCCTCAAGGGTCCTCAATTTCCACAACCCAGTGTGTTGTAAGCTGTAGCAATGCAGACAGTCTGGTGGTCTTTGAGGACTGGTTTGAGATCCACTGCTTTAAATAATCATTTTTGCACATGCTTATTAGTATCTGAAGGACCTCCACATAACAACATAATACAATATAATATTTTTTTTTCTTAGAAGCATATGTCCAAGTCAACCCTTTAGAAACCTCTGTGGATGAATGTATATAACCCTTACATTATGTGGGGGCACTCACATATCTCGTTAACAAAAAGGTGTCTTCTAAGAAACATACATTTAAAAGGCTCTCCAGGTGGAATCAAACGTGGTTCTTCTTTGCTTTATTTTTGAGAGTGTACTGCATGTTTTTCGTACGTGGAAGGAATATGTGCATCGAGTAAAATGTTAGTCTTTGTGCGCCAATAGAGAGGAAAAGTAAAAGGGATAGAGGTGGTAAGGGAGAGGGGATATACAGACAATATTAGAGGCAGACAGAAAGACGGAAAGAGAGCGAGGGATATAGTGGGTGAATGAGGAAGAGGGGGTAGAGGGGCTGTGCATCAGTGGGGTGAGAAATTGCTGTCAGCTCATCTGAGCGCTGCAGATGGCACAGGCTCACCTTCATCAGCAGCCCGTTGCCATTTGTCTACTGTGGCCTGACGCCCCCTCCACTTACCACGTCCTTCAGCCTCCCTCTGCTTCTGACGCATCGCCCTGCCGCCTGCCACGGCTGCACCAGCACGGCCACAATCAATGGGACTAATTAGATTTACTGCATTTTGCTACTCTGCTTCAATCATTTGTGTATTGATGCAGCTTAAAATGAATTACAGAAGGAGACTGCACTCCCTGTTCATACAAAAATAGGAAGAAAAAAAAAAAAACATGTTGCTAATTCCACCTCCTCCTCTGATGTATTGATATGCTAAATTCTGCTGTGGCCTTTTATCTTCTCCAATCCTGTAGTTTTCTCTACAGTATTCTACCATGAATATATTGTGCAGGATTTTAGCCTACAGTTTCAGACCACTGCTGCCTACTTGTACATGGTGCTGCAAATGCAGCCCACTGGGACCACTATCAGACCCATCCAGTGGCATTAAAAGGCAATAAATGAAATATTATACAATTGTCATGTGAGGCATGGTGGCCTGGTGCCAAGCTAACTCCAGGAACAGATGTGTAGGCTGCAATAAAGCTGCGTGTGATTGTGTTTGTGATTTTTATCGGCCCCCCATCTGCTGGAGATTTACAGTAAATATCTCTTTTACAACACACTCGGCGGTCGACATTTCCACCATCTCACCTGTTATGCTCCCCCCTTGCTTTGTCTGGCCTGCCCACAGGACAATAATGAGATGTTGTTTTGGAAGCCATATGCGACAAGACATTTAAATAGCCACGCGTGCAAATGTAACACAGCAGCAAGCAATGGAGCAGACAAGCAACATGCATTAAAACAAAAGTATTCATGCATGATTTGTCTTGTTGCCAACAGTAGCAGCATTTTTGTTCAATGTTCAGTTGGTGTTCTAGGATGGAGATGGTGGCGATATGAGTGGTTCCAGCTGCAACCTCAAATTGAAACTTTTTATCTTTTGTTGTAAGCATTTTAGGACAATACAGTCTTTATAGTCTTAATTTAGTCCTTAGTCTACTTTGCAACAGAGAAATATTGTATAATTATATATAACAGGTATTTTCTCATGTAATAATTTTCATGCATTCACTTGGCATTTAATTTAACATCCACTGGGTTTGGATGCACATTAGAAGTAGAGGATGTGGTGTGGTGTGGTGTGGTGTGGTGTGTGTGCACCACACACCAAAGCAGCGTGTTTCATGTAGTCCTCAATACCCTGCTAAAATGAAGCATTGCATTACGAGCTTATTTGAGAAACTTAATATTTTAACTAATTTATGCACTGATTGCAAAAATGCCACCACATATGAAAATGCTTGTATTTAATGAGCATGTTATCATCATTCCACAGATTCTGCATAATGAAAAGGTCTAAAGATAAACCCATATAAAAAAAAAGAGAATTGGGGCATGGCGTTAACCTGCAATCAACATACTGAATAGTGCGTTAGAGAGCCATTTGCAGTTATATAAATCACCCCAAACAAAGTGAGCATTTGCATAATGTATTGCCTTCAGGGCGAAGCAGATGGATTAAGTCATCAGTAACTCCGGTGTGGTATTTTCAGGTCTTCTAGGGAAATCAGGTTACCACGATAAGCTCGATTTCGTGGGCATTGTTGGCTGTGCTTAAAGCCAAGACTGAAGAGGGAAGATTTATGTTATTTCATTTTAGTTGGTGATGCTTTTGTCACAGGGTTGACTCTACACTAGGAGCAAGCTTGTCTCTCTTCATCACTTATTCATATACTTGTAACTCCTAGAGCTCCTATGTTAAGCGTGAAGAGCACGGCAACAACCTTTTAGATAGATATACTTCACTCTTTGAGAGTCATGGGCAGAATCCTAAGCAGGAAACTTCTCAAAAGCACCACTGTATCCTAAGATCGCTTTGTACTGAGGAAGGTTAACACTATCAAAATAACCTTGAAAATTGTAGGTGGATCAAAAAGATCTAAAATAATTAGTTCCCATCAAACCACATTAATGAGCCATGATCAACCCCTGTGACTCGACAAAGCAAATAGGGGTAAATTATCATACGACAGTTCTGATATAAGATGTCAGGTATTTAGCAGCTCCACATATGGAAGGGACTATAAGCCAAATAAGCACTTCTGTGGGGAAAAAGTGGGAGCGGTGGCAGCTGCAGTGAACCACACGGTGGCATACATCTCCCTCTGTCAGTGATGCAGTGTTTGATTAACAATGTGATGAATGTCTTTCCTCTTGCGACTCTAGACAATTCTCACATGAAGAGACAGTGAATCATTAAGTAGAACATGCCTATTAAGAGCCAGGGCTAAATGTTTAGCACTTTCTCAACACATTTTGTGCCTGGACCTACCTTTGTAATTGCCATGATGATCAGCCTACTTGGATTTACAAACGAAGGCACATGGATCCATTTGAGTTATGTGAATGGGCACCCAAAAAGGGAGCAGATTCAAAGTTAAATCCGATTTTGAGCATTTTACGCCTGCTGCCTAAAGGCAGCCTGAGTGGGGATCACTGAGGGTGGTTAATCTGAGGATGGGGATTAGGGAAGAAACAGCAAAATAGGAATAGAGAGCAGGTGATGGAGATGGGGTCTTGCAGAGTCCAGGTCACAGCTTGGACTCCAGACTGCACTCAGTCGATCACAGTGTGTCAGGCTGGTGGAAGACGCAAAGTTGGACAGGATCGCAGACAGTGAAAGAGGTCCGTCCCTCATGAACAGCCATCGTGGGATAGAATGAGCAATCCATGTGAAGTAGTTATATTGAGGGGTGTAGGTTGTCTGTGAGTACTCTCAATCCCCTATCCCATTCTGGCTCACAACTCTTTGAAGATATTGCTTACCTTGCCAGTTTGACGGACGGCGCTTTGGGGAGCTGTATTGATCAGAGCAATGTCACAGCCAACGAGATGGAGGATGGTATCAAGCATGCAATCTCACAGCCAAGTCTGGTGTGGCCAGAACGTCGGGCCCATCCATCTCTCAGCATTACGCTCAACTGCAAGGACATTAAGCCTGGGGATAAAGCCTGTCTGGGGTGCTTAGACCGACGCCTGGTTATCAAACCATGGGGCCAGATTCAATACAAATTTACACCCCAGCAAATGCGCTTCCCTTGGCATACAGGCACAAAACAAGGACTCACATGGCACACAAGAAAGCCCACAGGAACCATAACTTTTGCACCCAACCACCGAAGAAAGCTCACATGACAGCATCAGGGCACAAGGACCCAAATAAAATTTCTTACGCATAAACAGAAGTGCCTCTCAATGTAAGAGTGTGACTAAGTGTTTAGTTCTCTAGCATAATTCTTCCTGATAATGAATGCACCGTGCATGCATACTCTAAAGTGGTGCTTGGCTTAGATGCACAGATCTAGGAGAAGTTCAAAGGACCTCCCTAGAAGGTGAAAGTTCTGTACCACTCAAACACCCTCACACATTCCGTTTACAAAAATGCTTCTGTAAGAATCACTTTTTCGAAAGGAATAACAGTGCTAAAAAATTTAAAAGTGTTCTAAACCAACAACATTTAGATCCATACATAATGTCTATAGTCAGCGTTCACTAAGGAATGATTTCTTTCTTCAGAGAACTTTTGTACTCATCCATGTTATTGAGTATGTCCAGATTAGTAGCTAAATAATGGAAAAGTAAGAAAACAAGATTGTTATTGCACTTCATGTTCGAGGTCTTATTCAGTTCAAATATACAGAGTGTACAATATAAACGTGTACTTTGTAGGTTTACAGAAAGTACACGTTAGACTGTGAGACTGTAGACTCAGTGGTCACAAGTCCAAAATATCCTGGACAGGTCACCAGTGCGTCACATGGCAGACAAACACAGTCAAACCTGGTGACAATTGAGGATCCCTGATTCACCTGTCATATCTATCTTTGGACTGTAGGAGAAAAACAAAGCACCCAGCCAAAACCTACACAGGCAGAAAGAACATGCAAAATCCACACAGAAAGAACCCACACGGTCCCAGCTAGGAATCTAAACCAGGACCTTATCGCTGTGAGGTGATGATGCTAACCAGTGCACCCCCTTTGGCCAGAACAGAATAACCTTTACTTACTCTGGATTTGTTGGCTGGCCTACAAGATTAATGGTCCCAGCAGTTATTGCAGTTCTATCCAAAGTGCTCACTGTAATTAGATCTACATCCATTGCATACTTTTGCCCAGTTGCACTCAGCTGGGTCCATGCATCTGTTATTTAAGCAGACCTAGGGGTCCCATTGAAATGTTATTAGTGATTTTCTCACAGAACACTGCGCAGATCATTGTACATAGTTTATCACTGGCACATGCTAATTCCGAGCTTTAAGTACTATAGTAAAAACTCTCGTGTAAAGGAGGGAGCAGCTGACCCTTATCCTACAAATGGCCAAAATGGTGGTGTTCAGTGGGATAGGAAAAGGAGTCAAAGTTAAGGAGTTTAAAGTACTTTCATCAAACTTGGTAAGCTCATAGACCAATCCTCACATAATTCAGACACGCTAAATTTCCTGTAAATGTTTACAATATCCTCACTCTGTTTTACCTAATATCCTCACTCTCTACATAAATCTGCCCTAAATTCTTGAAGTAACATGAACTGTAATGTAGTTCATTAATTCAATGATTCGTTCATTAAATAAGTGATCCAATATTATCCTTATCCTTCATTAATCTTATCTTTTTGGCAAAATTGTAGATTAGTCTGGCACATTAACTTTGGAAGGCTTTAACTGATCTTGGAGGGCTGTTTTGCACAAACTCTACATTTCAGGACTTGCCACAACATTTTTACTGGATTAAATTTTGGACTTTGTATTAAACCAAAGAATGGTTCAAGTGGAGGTAATTTCACATTTTGGAATTGCTGAAACAATCATTTTAGGTTTGTTTTTAAATCACAGCATTAGGTCAGTGATTTTTGTCGAAATTCGGAGAAATCTAAAGTCTAAATCTTTCTAGCAACACTGTACAAAGTTTTGTCCTGACAGCAACAATATTTATACAACACCTAATGAGGTTCAAACTCACACGGTGCCATAACACAACACAAATGGACAATTTCAACTATTTTTGCTCCTGCCTGACTTGGAAGAAAAATGAGCCTTGTTACAGGAATCTGATACATTACGGTGAGGCTTTTTCCCCACTGTGTAAATAAAAACTGTATCAGCCACTGAGAGATGTTTGATGGATGTGCGTGATGGGGATGGTCTACTCATCACACGGCTGGTTTCAGACTGTGCCAAAAGTGGAACCGTACTGCCTCCTTGCCATTTGCCCATTTCATGCTAAATTGTGATGGCTGGTGTGTGCGTGTTGATTCTCCGAGTACTCTAGCTTTGAGAAGCGTAATATCCCGTGGCTGGATCAGTCACCAAACACAGAAAGCAAATATTCTGCTTAAGGGACTTATGGAGTGATATTATTTGTTGCATCTGACGCTTATGCAAAATCCTGCTATGGATTTGAAAGATAAGAGGTGTCTGCTGAAACTTATAGTAAAGTTTCTAGATTAACCATAATCAAAGAGCACTCAAATCCATCCAGGATATGCATCATACTTGATTAAGAATGGTGCTGCAGGCAGCAGTCATTCTATATAATGGTCTTGATTTTACCCTTGGCCTTTTTTGCCACACATCTGAGATTACCCTCAGTGTTTGCTTTTTTTCATGCTTTTCCTTTTACCCTGATTTCATTCTGCTGATAGCTTTATAAAAGTAACACGGTCCTGAGCTTTTATTACTGCCTGCTGCTGCAACTGCTCATTGGAAGAGAAAAGACCTCTCCTTGGCAGATAACAAGCACCAAGAGCCAAAAGGAGGGAGAGCAGAGAAGGGGGAAAAGATGAGAATCTTGATAGGGGAGAGAGGAATAACAGTGACTGGTGCACACTCTGACTCCTTCAGTGTCTTTGTGTGACTAGAGGCTAATAACGTTGTCGTTCAAATGGCGGGGTGTTCGCATTTCCTATTTTTTTTTTTCTCTCCGCATGAGCACACCACCTGAGCACAGCTCATACAGAAGTCTTGAGTATGAACAACTTTACTGGTAACAGATGTTCTGTATGGGTCAGAAAAAGCAGAAATTGGTTTACATTTCTAAATAACATAAATGAACTGAACAAACATGTTTAACTTTTGCTTTTTGACCTCGACAACATACCGTAATACTTTACCTGCCCAGTCAGTGCTTTCAAAAGCAAAATCATATGAAAACAACACGATAATGATCATAGTTTAGTTGCACCCAAAAAGTAAGAAAGTAAGAGAGCTGCAGAACACAGTTACTGGGTCATCAGACAAAGAAGCTGCACCTGTTTACCCCCAAGAGTTACAGAAATGAATGCTAGATCAAAAATAAAAAGCTAATGGCAATCAAAAATAACCTTTCCGATCCATCTGGAAGTGCTGAAATAAATAATCAAGGCTAGAATGGTACGGTTCTGACTGTGGTAAGCCAAACCACAAGGTAAATATGGTATTTTACATACAAATCCAGAAAAATAATAAGAGACCAGTGTAATTTATTTTTAAATCAGCATCTCTATGAGAATGACAACCATTCCAAGCCAGTGTCTGTTAACACAAGCACCTCATTCTGCTTTATGAGGTACTGATGACTGATCACCTGAATCAAATCTTATTTAGTGAGGAAAAGTATAAAAACACCAGTGCTGTAATCAACACTCTCCTCCTGCAATGTGACCAGCTGGATGGCAAAACACTACTAGAAGTACCTCAAAGGTAATTATTGCCATTTTGTTTCAGAGTGAACAAGAGATTTAAGAGTGAACAAGTTCTGTACATACTGCATAATTTCTCTTATTTTGATGGTTTGATATTTCCTTTAAAATTATGCTTTAAAGGACAAAATACTTTTTCGGAAATTAGGAGAAATATTGTCAGCCATTCTTAAAAACTAAGGCAAAGTTCAGTTAAAGTACTTGCACCTGTAAAAGATAAAACCTGAGAGTCTCTTTTTTCTTGAGCTGTATTTCATTGGGGCCTTCAGAAATAACTTTGCTCGGAGCCTCAGAAACACCACATTTGGCCTTAGCAGTAACCAACATGAATGTACAAAAATGTGATTTTGGAGGATTTATGGAGACAAATTCACTGGGTTGTGTTTTCTTCAGTTAATAAATTAAATCAGTTTGATATGATATGATTTGGCAATAAGAAAAGGAAACCTTGATCTCATACCTGTTTAATATTATACATGTGCAGTGCCCTAAGGGGATTAATTGGGATTAGTAATGAACTTCATTTAGAAGTTTCCTCTACATTTGTCTTCCTTCCGTCTTGGCACCACTTTTGCAATAATTGCAATAATTCTTGTTGCAGTACAAAATGTCTCTTAGCTTGATAATGAGTATGTTTGTGAATACCCAGTATATATCAAGAGTATTAATAGACAATGTTTTGCAGCCTCTACTCACCAAACATTATCCTAAATCTTGGAACACTGCTGTGAAGATTTGATTGCATTCACTCATAAGAGCATTCACCCATAAGGGCATTGATACTGATGTTTGATGATTAGATATGGCTACTCGCTATTCAAACTCATTGCAAACTTTTTCAGTTCTTCTCCATCACTCCAGAAAACAGTCTGCTCCGGAGTCCAGTGCTGGGGAATCTGTATGTACTTCTGTATATACTGATTGGTTGCATCTTAAAGCAGCTACATTCTCAAATTATAATGTTAATCTGGATACTTCTGGATACGTGGCTTCCATATGCATGCAGCTAAATAATTACTGGCACCTTTGGTAGGATGGGCGAAAAAGGTCATCAAATGGGCAAAAAGCTCACAAATTAAATTTGTGGTTAAGTAGCTGTATTTCATCCTAAAACATGAGAAAAAAGTAACATTTAATTTAAGTACAGTTAGTCAAAAAATAAAACTCCTGTTTCACTGGGGTGTAAATATGAGGGGCCAAGTCCCTTAGTCATTCATCAAAAAGGAGATTGCAGAAAGAACAAACGTGATTAGGTAAAACTATGGTGACATTCATTAATCAAGTCATGGCTTTAAATAGATGCATGCCTGAAAAAAAGCTCATGCCAACTGTTAGGGAAACAATTCGGAGAGCTGAGTTAGAGTGAGTTACAGTGCTAGGAAGAAGAAGCATATTTGTTTTGTTTCCAAACATAGTGAGGAGAACAGTGCTGTAGGGATCACTGCTGGATATTTGCAAAAAAAGAAAGCATTCTGGGGTCATGTGTCCAACTCTCCGGAGGGATTTTAAATGCCACCTGTATGCCAACTATTCATTTAGAAGGAGTGGAAGAATAAAGCTTATTCTAACTGCAAATGTAAGCACCTGGAGGTTCACTGGTGACTTAAGATAGTGGTTTAACAGAATTGTTTTGCTCTTGCCAGAGGGTTATTTTTTAGATGCAGTGTGTCCTCTGAACACACCCCACACATGCACATGCATAAATTGAGTTTTTTGTATTGCATTACATTACAATACTTTGCCCTGCCCCGCTTCTTCCTGGGTTATGCTGATTTCTGCCCCTTGCTTTTGTACTCATATTACAAAGGTGGCACTCACCTTTCAAATGGAATCAATTTGTAATTACAATTTTCTCCTGGTTTTATGATGAAACAATTTCTTTGAAACAGTAACCAGTATCTAACTGTAAGCTTCTAAAATTGTCTGAATTCTACAAATGTGATCCAGAATTATTTTGGACTGTAAGGGATTGTTTAAACACTATATCTGGGACAAAGTATATAAAGTGCATAAAAGGAATGGAGAATGCTCTTTCAGACGAGCCAAAATAAAAGCTAACACTTGAGCTATTCAGTGCAATGTTATACAGAAGAAGACGGAAAAGATGAAATGTATGCAACTGCCTATCTACGTATTTCAACAGCTAAGTTAAGATCCTTTATTAACGTAACATCGTTCTGTAACATTATTTGTCGTGAGGTTATACAGTCAGTTTTTCCTTTATTTGATAGAGAAAGTCTTCAAATGTACTTCTAGATGCCTCACTTCCATTTTAGCACAAGATTAGTGCACTTAATGCAGTTATAATATTTTTTTAAACTAGTGCTCAGTATCTATAGTATCTACAGTAATACAATATTTTGGTCAGAATTCTTGTCCTCCATGTATCGGGGGTTCTCTTTCTGTCTGTTGTGGTCAGACAGGGGCCAGCAGGGTGAGAAAATAATTGGGGATGTTTATCTTGTCACTGCTGCCATTAGTGGGAGTGTAAAAGCTAACATAGACCCCCACTCACCCTTTTCCTTTGCCATCTTGCCATGACGCATACCCCCACCACCCCTGCTTGCAGCATAATGGAGCTGCGGCCTTTCAGCAGCACCTCAGGACACTATTCCTGAGCACTGCGTTTAGTGAAGAGGTATGGGACTTCAGCAGGAGCATGAGACTACTCATTCCTCTACAGATTTTCCTGTGCATGGTAGATGACTGCTTCTTCAACCAGTTAATCCTTTTCCAAAGTAAAGAACAGTTCATATAGACACAACTGCATCTAATATCACACAGTCCTTAAAACTGCTGTGATCAAGACGAGCGGTTTCCTCAGATTTACGCCACATGTCCACCGATCCTGCATATTCTGCTAAGACAAACTGTACTTGCAAAATGTAACTAATGTTATTTTAATGTTGAAAAAGTTGTTAATAATTAGACAAATGCTTTTTAAAACATGAATAAGTTTGGGAGGTGGGAGATAAGATTTTGGTGCTGGGCCTTATGATGTGGCTGGGGGGAGGGGGCGTATCAGGAAAGGAAGCTTCATTCAAATGTTCGGATGAAGTTCAAGTTGTGTCTCTGCTTAGAAAAACATGGTTCTGTTGCATCTAGCCAAATGTTGTGGGGGCCACTGGGCAGTAAACATAATTGGTCAGGGAAGGGGTGAAAGTTTGCCACCCTTGTAAAGCAACTGCCTATTTTGCCTATATGGATGTGACAGTCCTGCATCCAACCAATTATCTTCCCACTCCCAGTTTTAATTTTGGAGGCAAACAATCACTTTGATTTCCCATAAGCCTCTATGTTGCAAGTTACTACCTAAGTTACAGTTTACCACATACATTGCCTGTAATGTATGTCAGCTAAACTGGGATTTAAGCATGTAAGGTAAAGAGTTAGACGAGGAATAACAAGAGATGTAAAGCTACAGCTGAGCCCAAAACAATGTTCTAAACTAAAACAGCCAAAGATGAATCTAAACTGTATTCCTAAAACTTATTACAGACCTCAACATCATTAACTGCTGTAATTGATAGCAAACTGTGACAAAGTAAGTGATAAAGTAATTCGAGGAAGTACACAGTGCTAAACTGTTTTAGGTGGACTGGCATTGCTGAGGCAAACCATGGAATTGTAGTTTGTTCCTGTTTTTTCTTTCAGTTATGGGTGAGATTCCACACATAGTACTTTTGTGTGTGTGTGTGTGTGTGTGTGTGTGTTTGGCAGTCAACAGATTACTAAATCACCCAAAATATGGGCTTTGTTGAAATAGTTAAATGAAGCTGACAACCAGATCTGTCAAAATCATGGAAAATAGACAGTTATTCAACTATTTGGGCACAACCATGATGGAGAGAGCAGACGCTGTGCAGAAACACGTGAGATCACAACATATGCAGCAAAGAAAGGGATATTTGCAGCACTTTATGACAAACATTTGAGTGTACTTCAAGTGTCAAAGTAATACCAGCAATGACATTGTAAAGCTGTTGTTTTCATTACATGCCTTTAAAAAACACATTACCATATGGAGTATTTATATTCTCCCGTATTCATTCATCACTACTACAGCCCTAATGTACAACGTTGTACAATGCTGGTGCTATTGTACAACAAACATAAACATTCTGTCAAGCGAGTCACGAGTCAAAGTTAAACAAGTGACACCGGCATCAATGCTTACAGCATCTTACTGATGAGGTGATATTTAGAACATTAACATGGCTGAACTTACAACATCAAAAAGATACAGTCACTGTCTATATTGTCACTGGATTGAAACTGCTGCTCTAAAACTGTAGCTCTGCAGTCACACAGGTGTGACCAGAGGCAGTACTAGAACAATTTACAACAAAGTGTAACAAATACTCCAATTTTAGTGAGGAATACTGGTGCAAAGGCAAAAAAAAAATCATGCAGCAACCAGTAGAACCCTCCCCTAATGCAGGGTTTACTGAATGCATTTGGGACAGACTTGTGCAGGTCCTGCATGTGATGCATCCTGCATACTCTCGTACTCTTTTTTCAGGTTACAATCACAATGTAGCTAAAGAAGTTAATTTAACAAACAAATGCATTTTTCTCTCAAATTAACATCTTCCTCCCTGCTATACTGGCCAGGCAGCTTAAAAAGAAAATCCACTCTGTTTGGTCCTCACCTGTATCTCAAGGCATCGTAGGTAAGAGGCCACTGCTGAGTCTGCAACATTGCAGTCATAAGCGAAGGCCGCACTAATGGCACTCTGGAAGACCCTTTGAACTCCAAAATGAGAAACTGCATGCTATACAGTATTTTCCATTTGCAGATACGAACTGCAGGTCTGTGAGTATACCAGACTTACCTGACAGGCATGAAGTACTGCACCCTTGCAAAACAGTTTCCTGACCGTGATGAATATCTTAACTGTCACATTTCCTTGTCTTGGATCATTTATCACAATACATAAGGATACAGATACATTTAAGCTAAGTATTCTTTAAAAACAATGATCAAATAATTTACATAATCTTTAACATGCTGTACTTCACACTACTGTATCTGAGAATATTCTATGTAGGAATGAAGATGTCTAATGAGCGGCAGCCATGAGCACAGGAAGAGCACAAGCTGCTATAGACACCATTATTAAGTCATCAGAGACAAAACAAAGAACATGATATCGTTGCATGCATCAGATGTGTCATAGTCACTTCAAGATATGGATGATTAACTTAATGTAAGTTGACCCCTCTTTTCCTTTTGTAGGGTAAAATTTAGCTCAGTTTAGATATTCTCCACCAGAATCAGTTTAGGCTGAGTCACCACTATATGTAATAAGTGATTAATTAATAATCAATTATTATTTGATTAATTAGGCTTTCTCTATCAAGCAGGGTATTAAGTATCAGCGTGAACTGTTTGTCCCGCGAGGTAGTTCAGGCGGACTACCTTAATTAACCCTTTAAAACTCTTCTTAATTGCGCTGATAAAAAGAGTTTGACTTGAATAGGGGAAATAGTTGATCAATTGAATTATTATTCATTCAAGAGCACAGGTTGCGTTATCGCAGCTGAGAAGTGACTTCGGCTTATTTGAACAAGAAACTGAATCACTGGTCACGATAAGACAACATTTATTTACACAGAATAAAATAAATGTGAGTAGTAACGGAATGAGAAGTTATACTGATAAGGTTACTGAATTTACTCAAACGTCCCCGAACAGCGACTTCATGAAACAAGTATAACCCAGTAATCAGAAGTACACATATGATTGACCTTTGCACCAAAGTTATCAAAAGGAAAAAGCATTTTACTTATTCACTGATTTGGAGTCTCAGGAGGGTTGAAGTGGAGTATCAGCCGTGATCTGGGGGCTCAGAGTTGTTCAGAAGCTTGGAGTTGTTCTTCTGAAGTTGACGAAGTGGCAGATTTTGCGCTGTTGTGCAGTGGCGAGTCCGGCTGGTGTTGAGGTCTTGCTTGGGTCCGGCTCTCCTTCTGCTCAATTTTCTGTTTGCAACTTGGCTGCTTATATGCTTCAGAGCAAAAGGGTGTGGGG
The DNA here is from genome assembly GCA_037974365.1 of Hydrocynus forskahlii. Lineage (NCBI taxonomy): Eukaryota > Metazoa > Chordata > Actinopteri > Characiformes > Alestidae > Hydrocynus > Hydrocynus forskahlii. The sequence goes on along the minus strand of JBBPCX010000147.1, from coordinate 16,894,167 downwards.
GGGGGGACACACTAGTGTATCCAGCACTGGGGTGCAGGGCCCAAAACTTGAAGGGGGGTCAGTTTTATGAATTGGTATTGAGACTTGCAGCGTTGTGATGGTGATGCTCAGAGGATTCCAAAAATACCAAACATGGCAAGCTTATTAATAAGATTCACCAAACTATGGCCTAATAGTTCACTACTCACTATTCACTACTTACATGGGAAGACTTATCACACAGGATACACAGAATGGCTTATCGAAGAAAACACCTTCGCAAATTCAAGTAATTTTGAAAGCATTTAAGAAACACAGAAATTGATCCTTTCTCCTTCAGTCTGTGTGGGTGCTGAATGGAATGCAGGTAGGGGTGTGAGCGGGAATCTCTTGAGTGCTTGCCTTTTGACACCCACCCCCCCATTTGGCGAGGGCAAAGTTCCTTTTGTTGTTTAAATTAGCTGGGTTCTTTATTGAGGCTGCTGCATCTTCTCTCTCAAGGGTGAGATAAAAAGACATCCCCCTTTACTTGTCGAAAGACAGAGGTCTGCAGAATTCTGGCTTGTGATCATTTATGAACATCTCGATTTTTCTTGATCCAACACTGTTTTAATGCATATTATATGACATTTTTCGAAAAAGTAATATAACTTGTGTGAAAGCTAAGTAAAAAATCCACTCCAACTTTTATGAATTCTCTAAAGTGTTAGTCATAAGATGAAACAACAGTAAAACATGAATAATTGCTGGATATAAGACCATGATGGGAAAATATAGGGCAGAGACGTTTGCATAAGATATTCATGATCAAACCGCAGATGCACCATTTTTAAATCAGTAAATGAATCCACATCGTCTACACTGAAAAGAAATAATACTTTGAATTTACACGACTTGAACATGTCAATCGGTTGCATGTGAATGATGCGGGTTACAACAGCACGACTGCTGCCGACAGAAGTAAACCTACAGGCAGAAGTCGTGGTGATGTAACATATTTTATGCATGTGCAGCTGAATGTCACATTTGAGGAGTGTAAATTTAAAGCACTATGTTTTTCAGGGTTTCCATGTAGGCTTGAAAGGAGGCAGCAAGGATACGTCCCTTGTATTTCAGTATTAAAGTGGCATGTGTCAATGTAACAAAAATGAGCACAGTGAGATCCAGTGAGATTACATGGGTTTGGATATTGTGCTTGTCTGTTGTGTCTGCACTTGCATCAGTCTGTTCATGTGTGTCTGTGTGTGTGCGAGTGTGTGTGAGCAGTTTGGTATATAATAAAATGTAAATGTCAGGCCAGAGAGGCTTCAGAGTTACTCCATGATAGTACAAGTAAGCAGAGACATGCAGGTTTATCTGCAAAGCTCCGTGAAATGTGTAATCCTGTTAATTCTGAATATGTGACATGATCCTTCTCTCTCTCTCTCTCTCTCTCTCTCTCTCTCTCTCTCTCTCTCTCTGTCATTCCTTAGCATAACTTCTGGAAACTGTATGACAGCAATTAAGCCACACCAGTTAGTCATATTGAAATGAAAAATGTTCTGCTGTATAAATGTTTGTGTTTAGGCCACCTACGTGAGATGCAGCTAAGCACACTCCTGTTGCAATCGTTAAGGAAGCATTTCCCTGAAGGTGTGATGACTTATTGGGATAAATGAGCAAACGAGTCTATGATGAGGCTTTTAGAGGCAAGGACAAAACTATCCAATTTGAAATTAGAGCCCACTGTCAACTGTGAGAAGCATATTTCCCACCTAAGTAGAAAACAAACAATCAAACCATACAACATATAAGGCCTTCCAACCTGACCATAGAAGACACTCTAATTTGTTTATCACTAAAACTCTACCTCTGATATGCACTACATGTGGAAAATATGGTAAACATCTGCTTCCCCAGCCTTTTTTTCTGGAAGGGAATATGAATTTAAGAGAGTTGCCCCCCTTTGCTGTAGGTATAGTTTCTACCTTTCTGAAAAGCCTTTAGACTAGATATTGGGATTGGAGTTGGGAACCCCTGTTTTAAGGCATCTGGCAGATGCATTCGTATCCAAAGTTTTATTTAACACACCACAGGAAAGCACACAGTGTGAATAATGTGAAATTCTTTCTGTGCATTTAACCCATTCACCAAGTGGAGCATTGGGCTGCCTCTAACGGGGGTGCCTGGGGAGCAGTGTGTGGGGACGGTATCTTGCTCAAGTGGTGCCACAAGCAATCCTGGAACTCTAACCCACAGCCTTCTGATTGCAGGGATAACTCCTTAATGACTAGGCCACCTACTTCCCCAACTTATATTACACAAGCAGGCAAAACTAGCTTTGAGGGTCTTGCCCAAGGACTCGTGTGCTTTCCCAAGCGGGGAAACTAATGTGAGTATTTGAATGCCTTCAGCCACAAGAGCATTAACGAGGTCAGGTGCTGATGTTGGATGATTAGTTCTGGATCATAAACACCACTCAAACTCATCCCAGAGACACTGAATGGAGCTCAATCACAGTTCCACTGCTCCACAGCCCAGTTTTGGGGGACTTTATCCCCTTCTAGCTGACACTCGGCATTAGGCATGGTGACTTGGCCCATTGTATTACCATTACATCTATGGAGATGCAAGCTGTGTGTGTGTAAGTGAACACTGGTTTCAGCAATGAGTAGCTAAATTAACTCATTAGAAGGTGTGACTTGTGTCAAGTCACCGAAGACAAAGCTTATTATCCTAGAAATAAAAAGAAATATGGTATTTCTCGTATTGTATGTTAGCACAATGTCATTAATATTTCTACCTTGCTTTTAGGGTGCTATATAGCCTTGACACAATGAATGTGGGTGATGTAATTCCTCTGCAAGCATATCCAGGCCAAATAGCTCTGGTCTTTCTGGGCTATTACAGCAGTAGGGTGACGGAGGTTGAGAGCAGGTTCAAACACCGAGCTGCACTTTGATGGGTGTTCAGATGAAACAGCGCTATGTGTAATTAAATGACTGTGTTTGTAGACTCTTCCATCATTCCAGCAACACCTGAGGTTCTCTCAGCCTGACAATAATGAAGGTAAGAAAGAAGGCAGCAGTCACTGAAAGCAGCAGGAAAAACACAGAACACAATGAGGAAGAGATTTCTAAAATGTGCACACAACCATTTAGACAAATTAGGAGACAGATGAGAGAGGGTCCACCTGCTTATTATGACTGCCAGCTGACTGGTGGTGCAATAGTACAAGACTAAAATTACATTTCTCTCTGCAATTCTTCCCTTTAGCTTCAAGATTCTTTAATTGTCACATATATAGTTATAGAAAGAACATGTGAAATGTATCCTGAGCTGCTCCTTTTATGACTGTGCAAACAATATAAAAATAAGTACACTTTTAAATTAAACACAAATCTGATCATTTCTAAAACACAAAAATAACAAAATAGTTATAAGTAAAGAAGAAATAAGTAAAAAAGTAAGTACAATTTTAAATATAGAAATGCAAATCTGAACATTTCTAAAACAAAAAAAACGTCTTAAACAAGGTTGGAATATGTCAGCTAAAGTTAGAGGTAAAATATGTAAGCTAAATTTCAGGGGTTTTTTTTTAGTTAGAAGCCTGTACACTGTAGAGTCACTCATAGTCTCTGTTAACTTCATTATTAACATTTTTCTTCAGCTAATATTTTTTTATTTTATTATTTAGTACAATAGCTGCTCTGTACAGCATGTGAATATTTCAAGACAAATGGACTGGAGGCAAGAATGGTATCAGCCCTGGGCTGAAACCCTGCAATAAATGTACACATATGATTTTCAGTTTTAACCCAATAAATTACTGTAGGCTCTTTTCAGTCTATCTTCTTTGACTCTGGGGGATCCCCTCTCTCTGGTCTCCGACATCCTACTCAGAGGAAAAACAGGCACATAAGTAGACTATCATGCACTGTTTCACCCAGCTTGCTTCTCCACCCTCCAGCTAATGGTCAACCACATCCTGCTGCACCTGGACCAATAGCAGTGTACACTAAGCAAAAAGATTTGTTTCTTTACTTTATAAAGGGGACAACCTGGGTGAAATGGTGTTTTAAAATGAATGTTTTTCCCCGGTTTTGTCTCTAATTCAGTTGTGTCCATTTCCTCTTACTAGCTAGGACTCTTCCAATCACAATGTCAAGAACACTGGGAGTGTCACGGCTGGTACTGGAGAGGGAAAGGGGAGGACGCCACAGAGGTAAATATAATAAGAATTTAATGAAGAAACAAAGAAACACAAAGCACACTAAACACACCAAGAACAAAATACAAAACACTACACCCCGGCTCTAACCCAAAAACAAGAACACAGCGAACAGTAAATGAAAACAGGGACTACAATGAACACCCTAGGCCCGTGCTCCTCAAACGAACAAAGAAAATTAAATACAGGACTCTGGCTTAAGCTTCTCCCAAGCTTACTCGGCCAGGAAACGTGGATACAGGCTGAGGGTGCAAGTCGTGCACCACCTCAAGATAACACTGGAGGAACAACCAGAATCATAAAACAAGGCAAGACACAGGAAAAAGCTAGACAAAGGAGACCAACGCCAAACGACACGTGGAGACAAATACAGACTCAAACAAACAGGGATCGGCTGGGGCCTTAAAAAGGGGAAACAAACAAGGAACAGGTGA
>JBBPCX010000147.1:16819321-16889444 GCA_037974365.1 Hydrocynus forskahlii | reverse complement strand
TATGGGGACGAAGGGAAAACTAATATTCAGGAGACGGGGAACGGGTTCTACGTGACGGGGACGAGGTGGCCGTCACAGGGAGAGTGAAAGTGAGCATGTGCTTTTTCTGAGTCATGTTTCAAACTGCCAAAATGCCCCTAACGCAAATCACTGAACCACTGGAGAGTCCCAACTGCCAAGTGTAGTCCAGCATTTTTTATTTCCAGTACTGTCCAAAATTTATTTACAGTATAGTCCAAAATTATTTTGAAGAAAGTCTTGTTATTTTAATTTACTGAACATTTTTACTAATAGAAGTCAGGGTAAACACAAGACATCATAAATATACTCAAAATATTCAATATTTCTTAATTATAAGTTTTGTTATTTTACTTGTTTCTATAGATTTTTAAAACTTGTTTGAACCTAGAGAAATAGTCTTGAAAGAGAAAATAAAATGACATTACATAAAAAAGACTGGATATGAGTTAATTTTGCTTACTTTCCGTTATGATTTCTTAATATAGGGGAAATTATCTACATTATGTCTTGTGACCAAAAATGGTCTGCCCAAACAAACAGAAAACATTTAGAAATAAGTTAAAAAATCTAATAAAATTCTTACAACAATCTCAAAATGAGATGTATTCAGTAGATTTAAGGGCATTTCCATTGCCAAGACAATTTTTTGCCCTTTTGTCATGACAACACCAAAAGCCAGCCTGCATGAAAGTGGTGTGCACATCACTCGCATGCCTCTAACTTCATTTGAAGCATGAAGATAAATGTAATTGACAGTGTAAAGGCATTATCTCAGTCCTTGTGGTAAAATCTGCCTACGCATTCACACTTCTCCATCAGTATCACCAGTCCTGCAGGTCATGTGCTGTGAATAGCTGTCACAGCAGTGCACCTCATAAGGTTGCAGCAGCTGACTTAATGTACAATGTCCTTCCTAGGGGGGTTTAAGCATAATGAAATAGACAAAGGACACGTGCCTTGTTGAGACATGCTGCCATATCATATTGTGCCTGTCATGATGAGAGAGCGTCTATCTGTAGGCCTTAGCTCTGGCATGCCATCATATATTACTTGTGAAAGACTGTTATGAAGCAGAGTTTTCAGAGCTGCAGGCAAAACGTCCAGCCGTGTGAACCGCTGCCCTCAGGCCCTAACATGGCCCTTCTTACTTTCAATCAAGTCATTTATTTACGGCGGACAACATGCGGCTGCTAATGTAATGGAATGTTATGCTGTACACTTCAAAAGAGTGGGTGGCCCAGGGCAAGCGGTGATTGATGATCTCTCAGTGTGAGCACCCTCATTAAACGGAGTCACAAAAAAACAAAAAAGTCAGGCAATTTCACATAATCTCTAAGTGCCAGTCACATTATGTAAACTTAAATCTAGCTTATATCACCTTTATTTTCTTTTACCACTGGTGGTCTCTCATGTACTTGCCCTCTATTTAATTCCTGCTCTGAAAGTCTGGTTGTAAGATGTCTTTCAATAAGCCTGTCATTCCTCCTTTAAACAGACTGCGGTTACTTGTTCATCTACTCTGTCTGTGCCCTCACTCTCTGTCTGATCTCATGACTCTTTACAGAAAAGCATTAATAGAGTTTAACCCAACTTGACTCTTTAAAGGAGAACTCCAATGATTTTTCCATCACAGTTAGATTATTCATTTATGGAGGTTTGGTGCAATATGTGTTAACAGTGTAAAAAAAAAGTCAGTGGGTAAATGTCACTACAGTTCTCCATTTCACATCAAAACACACTTCACTGTAAAGTGTAAAGTGTGAAGTGACCATTTTGTCATACGTGAACACAGTGGGAACGGCACGAAATTCCCCATCTGCATTTGGCTCATTCACTAAGTGAAGCAGCGGGCAGCCAGGAACACCGTGCCCAGGGAGCAGTGTGTGGGGATGGTACCTCGCTCAAGGGTACCTCAGTGGTGCCACTGGCAGTCCTGGGATTCGAACCCATAACCTTCTGATCACAGGGGCAGCTCCCTAACCCGTAGGAATGAATGTCAAAGATTGAATTAAACTGAAATGGTAAAACTCCCCATTAAAACTTGTTTATGGTTGAGTCAAGATGATCAGTTAGCATGCAAATCAGTTAGCATGCAAGTTTATCAGTGCTTTAGCCCTTTATGACCAGCAGTCCAAGAAAATATAATTGACCTCATTGTCTCTGGGAGGGCCCTCATATCTCTACATCACTCAGAGCTACACAGGCCGATATGGGCACCTGTTAGCTTATATAACAGAAGTTTGCAGTAGGAGTTTGCTGGAGTGTGTTGAATGACGCCGCATTAGAGGTGACCCAGTACCACGGGGGCGGCACGAGGGTGCTTTATCCTCTCACTTAAAAAAATTTGAGCCCCCTCAGATTTGCATTTCTATTTTGTACTGCAAAGTAACCTGTCCTTCAAACTGCACTCGCAGCAGTGACGTAGATTTCCTAGCTGAGACCTTTCAGTGAAGTTTCAGTTCATATTACCCAAAACTGTTCATTGGATGAAGATCGCTTTGTAACCCATCAGTAATTTCTTTTGCCCCCTGGTCTATTTGAACCTTCTGCCGAGCCTGCATTAGCAGCATTTCTGAAGATGTAATGCCTGGCTTTATGTGACTAGCCTTCACCTTTCTGGCTTGGTTGCACTGTGGGATAGTATGTGACCCAGTTAGTGGGCGGAATTGGTCACGAGTAAAACAGAGTATAAATCCAAAAAAAGAAACTCACGAAATCATCTAAAAAAACAAGTCGGTATGGCGTAAATAACAATATCATGCTTTTTTGCACACTGAAGACAAGACACCTGGAAGAGCATTTCACTTGTGAAACAACAAAGCGGCTGATAGTGACTGAACAGGAATGAAATGTGTTGCATTCCTGTGAGGACCTCAATACATTACCCTTGTCGGCCCATTCAGCTCGCGCTATTGTGTATAGTGGCACATCGTGATCATCATAGAAAGGGAATGAAACAGATTTCTTGGTTCCAGTTCGAGATTAGTTTGACTCCCTGCCTTCATCACTTATCACTGTAGCAAGTGCTTAGATCAATAATGTATCAGGCAGCTGAATGCCCAGTGCCCCTGCAATCATTTGCTACCTTTTCCCATCTTCCCATCTTATTCTGCATGTAGCCAAGGGGACAAGTCTGAAGATGGGTTGAAAAAAATGAGAAACAAGACAATGACAGAGTTCAGGCTCAGTATTGGTTTAATGTGTTTGCAGCAACAAGTAAGTGCTTTCTACTTTGGATGTGGATTTCTTACAGTTGTTTAAAAGACTTTGGATAATATTCAGTTCAAGATATAGATTTCTGGGCACCAAGTGGTAGAAATAATGGAGAATCTAGTATATATTCCTACAGTGTATAAAGAGGTAAGAGTTAAGTAATATTCTCAGTGTTATTATATTCATAGTGTTTATTAACCGTGTGCATCTAACTGAATGGCTGTGTGGATGATTAGCCAAGTAGTAGAGGAAATCCCCATTCGCCATTTTATTAGTACAGCAAGAAAAAGCGTTGCTGCAGGGGGAGCTGTCTGCATGCAGCACTATCTCTCTGGATTAAAGAAAGGTACCTGTATAATCATTCCAAACACTATCCAGCTGGCAAAAATATAACAAAACCTTTGCAAAAAGCCCACTTTTCATGTTCTATCAGCCTCACTGATCAGCCCTAAACTCCAGTCTACAGCGTAATGGTCCTTTGATCTGATCTCCATGCACTTTTAGCCACTCTCTCTCTCTCTCTCTCTCTCTCTCTCGCTCTCCCTCTCTCTCCCTCTCTCTCTCGTCACCATTCCTGCTGCACCCTGCCTGAACTTGACGGCTAGCTTTTTGAAGAGTGCGAGTGACTGTAGGGGTATGATCGTGATTAATTAATCGCATTTGGTGTGTAATTTGGGAACGTGCGGCTCTCTGGTGGATGGTCATAACTCAGTTCTGATGAAGAGAGAGGGGGGAGGGGCAGAGAGGGAGTGAAAGGTGGACTGTTGTTTACAGCTGTATGCATTAATAAAATAGATTTGCCCCTCTCTGGAGTGACGGGAAGAGACAAGCTGTCACAGAGAGGTATTGATATTTTCTTCATTCATATTCTGTACAGCTGTCCTTGGGTGGGTGTGGATGTGTGGTTTCACTCTCTATCCAAACTCAGCTCCCTGCTGTTTTCTGAACAACCACATGCTTCACAGCTCCTCCTCCAAAATTTAACATCAGGCAGTCAGGGGTGGTTGCTGCTGTTGGATAACAAAATATTTATGCTGGAAAAGAGACGAGCTTGTAAACTGTCCAACCTCTATCATCTTCTTGGAATTTTATTCAATTGAACTGATGCAGCTCCAGTATTCCACTTCACATCTGACTGACTGATTTAGTGCACTGTATCCACACAGTTTTTTGTTTTTTGTTTTTTGTTTTAATGACGAATCTTTTTTGCATGGAGAGTGCGTCCATGTGCAGACAAATTAAGAAAAGCAGAAAGACCTAAGCTCATAATACCTCCCCTTAGTGGACTGGCAACAATAAAACGCCAGCAACAGAGCAGTGATTTAGCTACAGTCATTAAATGTATTACCAGTCACTTTTTTTGAAGGATCTTCTGTGCTCTCATTATTGTTGCCAGCCCACAATTTTCATGGGTCTTCTGAGAGCACATTTTCAGAATTGCCTCCTGACTGTTCTTATCATAAATGTCACTCTTTTGTACTGTTGTTCACTTTTGAAAAGTCATTTCTGAGCGAGTTTTTTTTTTTTTTGCACCAAAATAGGCCTTTGGTCTTTAAACGGCAAAAGTGGTGCTGTATGTCCTTCTACACGTTGACTTCAGGAGACAGAATAATGTGAACTATTGATTCAGCTTATTCACTTATGGTCCATTTTTCTGTGAGGATCTGAAGACAGAGTCCTAAAGACAAGCCAGAGTTTTTCAACCCAGTAGGAGTATTGTTGCACTGTTGTGCCATTATATCTTCTTTGATTTATATTGAGTGTTGGACTGGTGGGCTATTCACTTTTTTAATGAATCATAGCATTACATTTGCTCAGAGACATGACATGAAGTGTGTCAAGCATTGAATCCAGACCAAGCAAGTTCGGGTCAGGAATCCAGACACCTGAGGATTGGAGGATGCTGATCACCCGATTTCAGGAGGGATCTGAGGGCACATCATGGAAAACGTGAGCTTTAAGATCTAAAGGTTAAAGAGTCACATATTTTGAGTATTTAAATTCCTTTCATACTTCCATTACAAGTCATGTTTTTCTATTTCTACAGCTGACTTTCAAAGATCATAGTTACAACTCAGAATATTACCAAACATGACCTTGAATAAGATGGATATTAACAATGTGAGTCATCAGTGACTTGGCCAGTCAAGAACATTGTATGCTTTGGCCCTGAAAGTGTAGATGCTTTCAAGACTAAAGTAGTCTGCAGTGGGTGTTGAGCCATTTGGTGGGATCTGAACAGTTAAGGTACGTGTGTACTCCTTAGAGTGTATCCTGTTGTTACTGTCACCAGTCACAACAAAGACAGGTGCTCAGTTCCACTGGCAGCTACATATGCCCATATCACCATTCTTCACAGATGAGGTGGCATGCTTATGGTCATCCATCACTTCTGTAGATAGTGATCTTCATCTAATCTGTCCATAATACTATAGACCACATCCACAGACTTAAGTAAGTAAAGTGGCCCTCATAGTCACGTGTGAATGCAGCACAGCACACCACACCACAGCAACAACAGCGTAAACAATATGAAATTCTTTCTCTGCATTTAACCCATTCACCAAGAGAAGCAGGAGCTGACGAGGGGCGCCTGGTGAGCAGTGTATGGGGATGGTATCTTACTCAAGGGTACCTCAGTGGTGCCACTGGCAGTCCTGGGATTTAAACCCACAACCCTCAGATTGCAGGGGCAACTCCCTAACCACTAGGCCACTTCAGCAAATGCAACAATGTTGTAACTGTAGACTGGTTAGATTACCTAATAATTCAGGGACACATAGATATGTAGTGGTGTGTACAAGATTTGAGTTTTACATTTTTTCTACAATGTTCAGATCAGAACAACAAAAAACTCTCCTTTGCTCCCAGTCAAGGTCTCAAATTTAATCCACTTAAATTTGCCTGTAGCTCTGATCTAACTTATATTAAGTTAAAGCTGATCCTGTAACACATCCACTAGTTGCCATGTGCAAGCTAGGCTTATTTATTTTTTACTTTCTCTCTTTAAAAGAATTTTAAGTAATCACTCATGCTTTAATTAATTGGACTTTATGTGTGAAACATGAGATTATGAGTGGCGGGTGGGGGAAGCGGGTATGAGGGTTGGCTGGAGGATTAGATTTGGGAAGATATTGAATGGGTATTGTGTGATTACAGGGACTGCAAATGAGTTTTAGCTGTTCAGCTACATCTGGTGCAGGGCCTGTTTTCTCATTTGAGATGAATGTGAATGGGTCCCTGATCAAATAAACACAATAAAACTAAAATAACTAACCTTGTTAACTGTGATAGGGTCAGCTAGTCCCGGTATACCCACAGTACACCTCAGTTTAGATTACATCTGAGCTCTGAACAGAGAAACCACCTATAACTCAATCCAGTATTCTAATTTACAGAGCCAAGGCAGCAAAACTGTGCTGTTTACTTACAGACTGCATCGTAAGCATCCTAAACAGATAATAGACCAAAAGACAGTGGTGTTCCCTTAATGCCCTTTCTCACCATGAAGCTCTTGTTTGAAAGTGCCTTGTTCGAGATGTTGTAATAGATTTAAGTCCTCATTTTGCTATTATTTTGATGTTGCACTTTGGATTACAGCAGGGATGGCCATAAGCAGTGTGCTGAGTGAACAGCTCAGCAGCCAACAAATCGCTTTTTGCCACACATTGAATGAGAGTTAGCACACTGTTAGCCCCAAAATGAGTTCAGCACAGCGCAGAGTGTAGGATATATTACCACAATGGAGCTATAGCTATCATAAAAGAACAGAAGGGCAAGGATTCATAACCCACTACAGAAGACTTGCATAAAAACACTATTATGTGAGATTAGAGGGAGGTCCTCTTTCGTAATTGACGTATATTAGTCACTACTATCACACGCGTTCAACTCTTTTCTCTGTGGTGTGAACATCTGGGCTTTATTTAAGCCTTGATACTTTATTGGAAGAGCAAGCGTAAAAAAATATATGACTGCTATGAGCATTATCTAAGTGGTATGATGCATGGCTCTGAGGTGCATTAAATATGAATTCTAATGTGTTGTTACTTGGAGGGCTACGGAACAAGCCCATGTAATCTCACATTCATCCATTCCAGCAACACAGTTTCACTTTAGCTAGATAGTGATTTCAGGTCTGAAGATCATAATGAAGTTATTGGCTGGCCTGATAAAGTGACCATTCATCATACGTGAACTCACCACAGCACACAGTGTGAAACTCTTTCTCTGCATTTGATCCATTCACCAAGTGAAGCAGCGGGCAGCCAGGAACACAGAGCACAGTGTGGGGACGGTCCCTCGCTCAAGGGCACCTCAGTGGTGCCACAAGCAGGCCTGGGATTTGAACCCACGACCTTCTGATCGCAGGGGCAACTCCTTAACCACTAAGCCACCAGCAGCCCCTAAAAGTTGTTTCTGCCCTCGGGCCCTTACCCTCTTAACTGTTATTCCTTACTTGTGTATTAACCTCTGACTATTTTCTTTGGCAGGGTTTAAGATGTGTAACCTACCTGGCAGTAACTTGGTAAAAATCAGGTGTTGAGTTTAGCATAGCTTTACATGTATGAAGAACAGGTGTAGACTACTTAAGCACTGATGTATGTCGCTCTGGATAAGAGCATCTGTTAAATAGCGTAAGCGTAAATTTAAAAATTGTAAAGTGTAAAAAACATTTAAAATAATAATAATAATAGTAATAATAATAATAAAAACAATGACAGAGTGTTATGAGAAGGTTATGGTAATATGAAAAGGTTATGGCATATACATCAGACCATCAACATGGTAAATGTACAATGTACATGTACAGGGTAAATGTAAATCAAAATAAAGTATTACCCATGTCCTACATTTTTTCCTTTCCTTTGTCTTCTCTACTCTCTCTACTCTCTTTCTGGGCTCATTTACCTTTTCCTCAGCTCTGTCATCCCTCACTCTCTTCTGAACAAGAAAATCAGCAGTGCTACTAAAACCCCATTTTTGTTGCCTCACTGAGTCCTGAATGCAAAGTGTTGTAATTAAGTTGAGCTTGCCCACTGCTGCTGCTGCTGAATTGACTGGCAAAGCAGCAGGGCGGGTGGGTCTCCTGCCAGGAGTTCATTAGCGTACCGAGCACGTTGCTTCGCCCGCCAACCTTAAAGGCTGTGATTTGATCACAGTTTGATGCAGTGAAGGTAGTAATAAAACTGCTTTGCTGTCACACCGTGATTGGCAGAAACCCCCAGCATGGCAACGTATATGAGAAATCGCAAGAAAAAACACAGAAAGAATGCAGGAGAAAATTACAACCCACTGTGTTCAAAGCGCGTGACGGCGTGTCTGTGCAAGAGTGTGTGTTTACATGTGTGTTTGGGGGCAAACTCTCCAAATTAGTTTTTAATCTTCCTTTGTGTGTGTGATATTGACAAAATCTTCAGGCACTAAGTAGCTCAGGTTGAAAAGCGCTGGCTGAAGTGCAGATTTAAGCAGAGCCATGGAGCATGCTAGCCAACTCGGCTCAAGTCATCTGTTAAGTGATTAGGAAATAAAGCTAATTGATCGGGATGAGTTCATGGCACCCATGCTCCATGAACTTTTTTGGCTGTTACTTCCCAGGTAAAATAGCTTGCTCATTCACAAAATATTACTTCTATTCCAAAACAGCAAAAGCAAAGCTTTTCTACATCAGTCAGGGAAAAATAATTAGCACTGAATAATACATTTATCTCAATCATTGGAAATTGCCAGGGATACCAGGGAACCCCAATTCCTGGACCAGAACAGTTTGGTAGAGCCCCTTCTCAAACACACTCACTAAACCTGGCAGTTAACAGGTGAGTATAACCAGGTGTGTGCGGGGAAATCACCAAACTGTCATAGACATCAGCCCACAAGGACTGGAGCAGGGGTCCCTGCTGTTTACTCTAATAAACAAAGGCTCCTAAAAGGTCATTAGACCTTTACCACTGCCTACTTTAATCATTGCCAGTTCCACCCATTAGCTAGAAACATTACTACTTATGTCAATAATACTTATATACTATAATATTTATATCCAGTATTGTGTTTATTTAGATGTTATATTTTATATTCTTGTCCCTGTGTCTCTGTGTGTCTGTGCAGTCATAACATAAACAATTTCCTTCGGTTATCAATAGTTTTCTGATTCTGATTCAGATTCCCCCTATAACACGTTACCATTAACACAGACAGGGTGAAGGCTAGCATGGGCTTCCTCTGAGTTCCTCTGAATTCTGCTATGCCAGCTAATGATCTTCTTCTGATTACACGGTCAATACTTGCCACAGTGGCATTTGAGAGCCCTGGTGGGACAAAATTGAACTAATTTTAAGCTTTGTTATATTTATCTTTTATAATTTAGAAAAAGTTTCTTCTAAAAGGAGAAAAAGTGGTTCTTCTTAAGTGGTTCTTCATCACCCCAAAGAAGCTCCCTGCACACTATAAACATTTGCAGTACTTTAACATAAGATATAACTAAATACATTGTTTATGTATTTCATTTGATCATATATACTGATCTTTCCAGAGGTAACTGATCAGGCCGCCAGGTATGTTTTACATGGCATAAATGTTCACGAGAAAACCATCATTTTCCAAAAAAATCATATAATTTGAAACTTTACAAAAGTAAAACATTTTTCTGAGCCCATCACACTCATACATGGATTTAACTCATTTAACTGGTTTACTCATGTGAGGCTCGTGTTTGTTTTCCCTTTGCTGTGGTCCAAAGCGATGATTGTAAATCTTATGGCTTTTGACACTCCTAAAACAAGCACAAAGTTTGCTGCACAGAAAGCTGGCATGCTGTGAAGTGTTATCACAGCAAACACAAGGCTCAGCTTGTTAGTGCACCACCAGTGCTACTAGTACAGCCCCTCAGATTAAAGTCCACTGACACACAGCAGAAACAGGCAAAAGGACCCAGCCGCTACAGCTGTATTTTCTCCTGAAATGGTCAGTTTCTTTGGTTTAAACATACTGAATGAAAACTATGGGGACAATATACAGTGTGATAAGTGTATAGATGTGCTGTAAGGAGCAGAGTCAGGACTCTATAACATTATGTTATAAGAGCTAAAAGAACTAAAAGCACAGAAGTACACTCAAACAAGACAGCACAAAGCCGATGTATCTTTTCAGATTAAGGTTTGATACTTGACAGACAAAATACAAGTTACCATCATTTTTTAAGATATCAACAGTAAGAAAAGGAAAATCTGCTTTGGTTTTGTGAGATATGAAATGAATTATATTAAAGAGAAAACGTGAACTCATAATCTCTTCTTTACTAAAGTAAATAAAATATCCATGGCCTTGTGTAGGGCTTCCATAGCTACTGTGCATCGTAGCATTTCTCCTAGAAAATTCTGGCAAGGTATCCAAACACAATCCCATTTCTATAAACAGTCATAAAATTCGAATTCCCATTTTGGTATGAAGATGGCATTGTATTTCAACCACTACTGCAAGCACACACAAATTCTCACACACACACACACCTGTGTCACACTCATACGGCATGGCGCATGGGCACTTTCAGGTCTGGGCATGTTTACGGAGAATGATGGGGTTTGCAGGGTGAAAGAGTGATGAGCAATCATATCCAAGGTCACTGGCTGCTTCCTCCGTGCTGAGGAGTAATCTGCAGAAGCCATTACAGGCCACAGCAGTCATTTAAATCTGCTCTTATTGGATCTGATTTTGCCCCATCCTTACACACTTCACTCTGTTAGAGACAGTGCATCAATCCAACTAAAGGCCTTTGTTGATAACAGGGTCAGTATTTATCAAGGATGCACACACTTGAGTGGAAGTCTCTCGCTGGCAGTGGAGTACATGCACCCTCTGTGGCCAGAAAAGGACTGCACTAGAATAATATATTATAATATATATTATAATTATAATTATTACAATGATTATTATTATTATTATTATTATTATTAGTAGTAGTAGTAGTAATGAGGATGATGGTGATGATGACAATTAATAACTACTAATATTATTATTATTATTTTTGCATGTCTTATTGTCTCACTGTTAATACTCATACTTTCATATTATTACTAGTGGCACTCATTTATTTAGAGAGGATCAAACGTATATTTTGCACACAGAAAATGTTACATGAAGATAACGTGGCATTTTGGAATGAAGGATATATTTTGGTTGTCGATCTTATCCATTTTAATTTCTTTTTACTATGTATCATTGTGTATTTCAGCAGTGTGCTCTTTATCCCATGAGAGGCTGTATTTCTGGGCCTAATTCACTTTTAATAAAAAAGCCACCCCACATTATTATGGTCTCAACAGGAATTGTGTAAGTGATCAAGGAAATACCACTCCTATTTCCTACCCCACCATCCCCTGATCCGTCTGTAAGCTGTAATATGAAGGGTTTTTCAGAGCCAGCTACAGGCCACCAGTTGTTTGGAATATAATACTGAACTGCTAAATGTACTCCTATCCCATCAGTCTTATTAAACTTCTTAACTACTCCACACATCAGCAACTGAAGAACTTTTGAAATGTATTTATTTCATGTAATGCTTTAGGACACATTAGAATTGGACGTCTTCTTTAACAATGAGTCTTGCATGAACATGCAATCGAGTAAACTGCAGAAAATGGTTCAGCGTGAGGTCAGTGCTAGACTTAATAATGCGATGAGAAAAAGCAGATGATCCGCTACTACGCAGCCACACTCCAAAGAAATCAACTCTGACACAAGGGGTGGGAAGAAGTTTTCGATTAACTTCTTGATACTCATTTCCAGTTCAGATGAAAAATATATATAAATATCCCTGATCCATTCGTTTTAATCTGTACCTTTAATTAGAACATGACCTTCGAATCATGAGGGGTGGATTCCCAGCAGTGGGCCTCAGAAATGACCATTGGAAGATCTTATTAGATGGTGTCTATCATTTGTTTTGTTTTTTTATCTCTCTGTCCATTAAGGTGGTTTAAGTGCTTTTGATAAACCAGAACTAGGTCTGGGAATTTTTTTTTAATTATTTTAGCTTGAATATCACCCATTACTTTTATGTTTTTCTATTAATTTCACTTAATTTAGCAATTAAATTCACTGTGTCATGTGCGCTCTCACATTACTGCCACATTAGTTCCCAGTCATTGGTTTGCTGCAAAGCTCATCGCAGCTTCAAACATGGTGTTCCCCCTGGAAAAAAAGGCCCAGCGTCTTTTTTTTTTTTTTTGGCCTGTAAAAGCACTCAAGGTAATGCGACTCTCAGATCGCGTGAGGTCTGTGGAGGGGAGAATGACTGTAGCAGCACTAAAACTCTTTGTCCTGTGCGGATCATAGACGGCGCTGCAGTGATGAAGCCATGAATCACTGAACAATCACACAGCCATGATTGTTCGGCTTTTAGCCAGCCAACAAAGCTGTAGAATCGCTCCATTTTCCTTGGGCTCATGGTGGCTGCTGGACTGAGCAAACAGCGGCACTGGATCACAGGCTGGGCAGACATTTACACGGGCATTATGAGAGGTGCCCATGCTGTGATGTTCTCCCTTGCTGTAGAATGCTCCATGCATCCATTCGCAGCCATTTTACTGCCAAGAGGGCAAAAAAATAAATGTGAAGACTGAGAGAAATGCTTGTGTGACTTCACAAGCTGTTCTCCCCATCTACCTGTCAGAACACATTCGCCTCTACACTTTAGCGCTGAAATTGAAACTGAGATGGCTCAGAGGAGCCCCACTGCACGACTGCTTGCTTTTGCTAAAGGGAAAAAAAGACCCTGGGTCATTCTTAGGGAGAGACAAAAGTATGCCTCCTTACCTTTCATAAATGATTCAGGCTGTACTACCTGGAATAAAGATGATCCTCCTGCCCAGCAGTCTAAAGGAGTGAAAGACTAAGCCTGAATTTTCTCTCTCTCTCTCTCTCTCTCTTTCTCTCTCTCTCTCTCTCACTCACTCCCTCTCTCCCCTTAAGACTGCATGAGGAAATAGTAGGCAGAAGATATTGAATTATGAATTATTTTTTTATCTCAGAGCTCAAAGATCAGAGAAGAGCAATAGATTAGCATTCACTGAAGGTCTTGTGACTGAAGGATGAGGAGAAGAAAGGGATGGAGAGGGAGAGAGGGAGAGAGTGCTTAAAACACTCTTTAATGCACTGGATTACATCAGAACTGCACACTTACGTCTCGAGAAAAGCAGCACAAAATATGTCTGTCTGTAAAGAAGCCACTCTGCTTTATTGATTTGATCATTAGTTGGCAATACTGAAGTCTACTGTTCAAGCATAAACTGCCACAAATATGGGTCATTTATATATCATCAGCCAAACCATCTCTAAACCTTCTCTCATCATTAAAATTTTTCTTAGAACTTATAATGAAGAATGTTGGACTGTTTCTGTCAGTCTATTTGTTAGAAATGCTTTTCAATTAAATGTGTAAAAATTATAAAATTGGAGATACAAGTTTTGAATAAAAAATGAAAGAAGCAAAAGCATTAATAAACATGTTCCCTCATGTTTCGAAAATGTTCACTCCTCATTCTGGTTCCTGCCACACTCATATTTAAAATACACTTAAAGGGTAAAGGGGGCATTTGGCTAATGCTCTTATCCAGAGCGACTTACAATCATTAGTTACAGGGACAGTCCCTCTGGAGCAACTGAAGGTTAAGTGTCATGCTCAGGGACACACCGGTAGAAAGTGGGGGTTTGAATCTGCGACTTTGTGGTCAATGGGTTCACAGTGTAAGTGTTTTACCCACTAGGCTCCTACCACTCGATTGTGTTTATTAAATCTGTTAATTAACAAGTGGCACACTATGGGATACATAACAATGTAGATGGTGAAGATTTTTAGGTGTAATATAAGGTTATCTTTAAAATATGGAGACAAACAGACAGACATACAGACAGATAGACACAGATTAAGGACAGAGTTACTGCAATGACAAAAAAAAAATGTGGAAGAAAGTACAATATTTATAAGCTTTCACTCCACAGCACTTTTCCTGTGGAGGCTTGGAGGAAAAGTTACAGTTATTATATTGAAGAAAGTCAAGAGTTTTTTAAAGTTATGAGTTTTAGGGATAGTCGACATGAGCTCTCAATATACTGATAACTGATTTTAAATAATGAAACATTGCCATCATGTATAATATGCATATGATATCATAAATAGTCCACCGCCAGTAAGTATCTATTTCACTCTCCAGCATAGCAGGCGGCTGTATTTCTCCTTAACGCTGGTTGCCACCTGCCATAAAACAGAAAAAAGAAGAAGAGGCAGAAACTAGCTGGCAGCTACTACCACAGTGTGCGCTGTGTGGCCACTACTGCCGCACAAAATCATGTCAGAGAAAGATGACAGACGAGAGCGAGACACTCTACCTGCACCTGAAAATAGTTTGCTCACCAGTGTGGGAGTTTTTGGATTTAGTAAAAAGATGGGGAGTTCGAGGCCCCAGTCTGCAGAAAATGCCAATCAGCGGTAAGCGCACAACAGGGCAACACTACCAACCTGTTCACCCACCTCAGCCTCCATCATCCTGCAGATTACAGCATGATACACAGAGGGAGTTGCAGTTAGTTTGCATGTCCTAAAATGGCAAAAGTGGTGCAGCCGGTGGCCTAGTGGTTAAGTAGTTGCCCCTCCGTTCAGAAGGTTGTGGGTTTGATTCCGAGGAATGCTAGGGGCACCACTAAGGTACCCCTGAGCAAGATACCGTCCCTTCACACTGCACCCCAGGCACCCCTCGTTAGTGGCAGTCCCCTGCTTCTCTTGGTGAATGGGTCAAATGCAGAGAAAGACTTTCACACAGTTCACACTGTGTGCTATACTGTTCACGCGTCACTATAAGGGACCACTTTACTTTATTAAGATTGTTGAAGTGTTGCTAATATTCAGTTATCTTGGTTTTAGACGGTTAGTTTACAATGGTAAATGTCACATTAAGGTCTTTGTTGGGTTGTTAAAAGTTATCATGGCTTTGGACTTGACAGTATTTTCTCTCTGCTGGTTATTTGTTAGGCAGCGTCAAACAAGTGAGACAGAGCAACCCGATCTCACGAGTTTTCGTGCAGCCATCACGAAATACAGTTTAATCAAAATTCGTGCTCCGATCATGATTAAGAGCTTTTTGTCGTGCTGGGACAACGCTTCACTTTTTCATGCTGGGACAACGCTACACTACCCTAAGTATTTTCATGCACACTGCCTTAAATCACCAGTATCTGCGTTAACTGGTGACTCTTACCGTTAGGTTAAGGTTAGGGTTACGTTAAGGTTAGGGTTAGGGTTAGGTTAAGGTTAGGGTTAGGTTAAGATTAGGGTTAGGTTAAGGTTAGGGTTAGGTTATAGTTAGGGTTAGGTTAAGGTTAGGGTTAGGTTAAGGTTAAGGTTAAGGTTAAGGTTAGGGTTAGGGTTAGGGTTAGGTTAAGGTATGGAATCAACTCATTATTTCTCTCCTACTGTCCAGGTAGAGAAGCGTTGTCCCAGCACGAAAAAGAGAAGCCTAAATCATGATCGGAGCACGTATTTGGATGAAACTGTATTTTGTGATGGCTACACGAAAACTCGTGAGACCGGGCTCGACAGAGGTTTTAGTCAAACGATAAGAAAAGAACCGTAGACATGTCTAGTGCATGTCAGGATGAAACAAAGAAAATGAGATTTAACACTTTTGTTTATCAGTTTATCTGGATGCCTTTACTATCCATTCAGCAAAGAAATGGTCCTTTTCCTAAGTTTTTTTTACAGTTATGCTGACACTTATTTTATGAGTGTAATTCGTTTGCCAAAACACAATAAACAAATGTAGAGGTCAATTTGTCTGATTAGTTCTTATTAGCAACATTTTGGTCAAATTTTCCATGAATATCACATGAACAATAATTGAATAATCGTGTTGTGATATCGTGACGGCCCTGCTTGAGACCTTGTATGACATCCACATGTAGCCCCTACATATGAAATTACCTAGTGATGAATGAGCTACGAAGTTTAACTAACATTAATTCTAATTAATTCTGACTTTAACTCACATTTACCTACAGCAACCTAGTGACTCATGGCCATTTTTCTTTCTTTTTTTTATTCAGTATCAGAGCCTCTCAGGGAAGAGGAAGGCAAGTTTTTCATGGCCCATTGATTTTATCTAATTTAGGCCAAAGAAGTGTGATATGTCTAAATTTGTCACAAAACCATCACAGGTGATGGAAGAGTGCAAGGATGAGTGACTATAGAGGTCTGTTCAGTTTCACATTCTAAAAATACCTAGCACGGTCAGAATGACAGAGGTGTGGTCAGTGTGTTCTTGTATTTCAGTGAACTTCGTTTATAAAGTCTTCTCAGCTGTATTTGGCTCTGCAGTCTGATGCAGTTCTGGGTAGTTTATGTAGTGTACTGGGCCTTAGGCAGTAAAATCTAAAAAACATTATGATCTAGGCTGATTTTAGTACTGGTACTTTTTCCCCTCTGGATTATTCACCACTAACAAACAGAGCTATTACCTCAAATGTTGCAGATTTTGCTTGCTGTAACAAATGCAATTAGAATCGTAGTAGAATTGAATGCTCACTAACCATACAACAAGAAGGTTCCACTGTATATAGATGACACTGGCTGTCCTAATTGTTGTGGATAAACATTAGTACATATAAAGGATCTGTCAATACTCTGCTTCATCAGACAGTTTGGTTACTATTAAGACCTCAATAGGTTACTTTGGGTTACCTCAGACAAAGAACACTATGAGTGGTAGATACAGGTGACAGGTGAATCTCATGACAAAATAAAGCCATTTCAAAGGACATGGAAACACAATTCATAAAGACAGCATTGCAAAGCTTCTTCTGGCAACTGACATGCATTCTGAGCTGTCAAACTGTGCCCCAATAAGCTTATACCGCCAACAATTGGTAATTAGGCCTCCCAGAGTAAGCAATTAATTATCACTTTACAATGTGGCTTCCCTGGTTAATAGTTGTTAAGACATCTCACTTGATGTTTTGTTTAGCAGACATAAACTTTATTGCTTCCGCAACATGAAAAGTCAATTACATGTGACTGAAGATGTCAGACTGGGAGCACAAGGAGAGGTTGATTGAGGGCACTAAATTCCTCCAATCATTAAATGGATGCTGGCTGAGTAAATAAAAGGTGATAATTAAGGATCACTCAAAGACAAAAGAGTCTCCCTTCCTCAATTTCTTTTGTCTCTTCTGAGCTAAAGTGGTTCGATTATTAAGCACCCAGTCCCGGTGACATTTTGCACCGTATCTGTCATCCTCTGTGCTTTTCCAACCAGCTCCAAGTTTTGTTTTCCAAAATCAAGACTGGGTACTTGTTCAATACAATGTTGCCTATATATAATAAGCAGACTAACATTTTTGCTGTCCCAGGGGATAATTCTAACATTCTTATATTAAACTGCTACACGGAGGCCCACTGCAATCCCAGTGGGAGTTTCTTATTTTTCTCTAATGCCATGTTCCTCTGACTAAAACAGATTTTTATGCTATAAATGGATAAAGCCATGCTCCTTCACTTTTAATATTGTATCAGACAGGGGCTGGTGACTCATTCATCCAATCCTCTGTAACACTCAGCAGGTCGGGCTTTCTTAGGCATGTCACAGACTGTGATGCGGATTATGATGTGTTTTAATAAGGGAATTTGGCTGAACTTTTTAAAGCATTTTAAATGATTTTTGGTAGAGACAAGAGCTCCCTAGAATTTTCAGAGCAACTTCCTCTACCATCTGGTACATGCATACAATTCTACAACATGCATCAGTATGTGTGTATACACACGTCCTGCTTGTCAATATGTGTTTATAAACAGATCCTGTAGATCCTGCAATTTTCTGTTAGATGCCAATAAAAGCTACAGGCACAGAGAAGGAAAGCATCTTGAGCATAAGAATAAAGCAGTCAGGAAAACCTGCAAGAATGTTATAGAGGTATCCAGAGGTGCATTGTGTAATAGCTTTGGGTTTTATTAACAGAGCGTTTGTATCAAAATAGTAAGTAAAAGGCTAACTATAACCCTACACTAAATCCTAATCCTAAAAATCACAGAAATGGGTGTAACAGTGGGATTTTTTAAAAAATAAAAGGCATTGTGTTCTTTTTAGAAAAAGCAATGTGTAATTTGTAGAAGGACCACTGTGTTATTTTTATCAAGACCATTGTTATTTATAGAAAGAGCATTTTTTAGAAATGCTAAGCTAAAGGCTATCCTTAAACATCACAGAAAACGCACGAAGTGCCTCTAGTGGAAAATAATACACAGGACATGTAAGTGCACACATTGCCGTACTTGCACGGTCGTGAGCATGTTCATGTGTCAAATAGGAGGCTGTGCTCGCGTTTTGGAGTGCGGACCTATCCAAACAAACACTGGTGACACCTGAATTCCAATCCCTTTTCAACTGAAATAGAGCATATTCGGTCCCTTCTGAACTCCAGCAGAGCTGAAGATGGCAAGATGCTTAAAGAATGAAGCAGAGAGAGAGACAGAAAAGAGAATAAGAGAGATGGCAAAAGAGAAGATGATATATGACAGGTTTCAAAGGTTCAGCAGAGTTGAGCATTCTGTATGCAACTTGCAGTGCTTTAGAGGCAGCCTCTGTCCCTGTGGCTTGTCTTATGTTTATTGCTTGTTTTGACATGTTAAACAGGACAGCTGATGGACTTGTTGGTTGATCTGGAGTGGCCACTTGCCTTCTCGGCTGACAGAGCTGGAGAAGGTCAGCAGTCAGGCATATCTCTCTCCCTTCTCACCCTGGTCGCTCAGGCAAGGCTGAGGGCTTCTCGAGGCTGGACAGATGTCATGGCAACTGCTGCAACATGCCACCTGTCACCAGCCTTTGAGGATGGAGGGGTTTCTTGAGCCATGGTGCAGGCAGGGCATGGTTGAGGGCACAGGCACGACCATCCAGAAGAGAGCGACATTGTCGTCATGCCCAGATCATTTCACAATATCTGTTGACTCCTGACAGTGCAGTGACAGGTGGTATTTCACATGCACCCGTTGGCCATTGCATGCTCTAGTCTGGGATTCCATGTAACAAGCATTTTGCTTGCAGTTGAAGTGGCCAACCTGTCAAGATCTAAAGTCAAACCGTGTTCAATACAGTTTTTATCTACCCTTTTTTGTGCATCTCTGTGTGAGCCTTATGGGCAATGTACAAAAGCCACTGCGTAGGTAGCATACACTTGGTCCTGGAATAATAATCAGTTTTCTTATTTGGAAAAAAAAATGTATATTCCTCCAACCTGCACATTGCCATGCTGCAAAGAAGCTTTTACATCCAGATTTTCAATGTAGAGGCCTGAAAACGGTAGCGCCGGCACCAGCTAGGCCTACACATCAACTTAATGCTCTAAAAAAGAAGAACTAAGAATACTCTTCTTCAGTTCCTATGATTATTCCAAAACATCTACGCTTTGGTGGGAACATTTTCTAATGTCTTACCCAGCTCGGCTGATACATTGTGCCTCGGCCGCTTCTCGTCCCCCTCCGTCGCCTCCAACTTCAGGAAGATGCATGCTGCTGATCAAACACAATAAAATGTAGATTGTTTATTTGTGTGCAGTTTTAATCTTGTCAAGAAGGTTATACTGAACAGCTGCTGGTTTTAGTGTGACTGATTTCTCTGGAACAGTGCAGGCTCTGGCTTGGTGAGCATCCGTGGATCTACAGTGGCCCCTAGTGCTCACGGAGCAAACTCCCAGCATCGAGAGCGTCTTGCGGCTGGAATCCTTGACCTACTTAGTTCCCGACTGTGCTTCTCTCCTAATCTTTGGGAGTCAATGGAGCTGTGTGCAGAACTAATGCAAATAGATTTCCCTGAAACAGAGCAACATTACAGAGGGAGAGGGTAACATTCGACGTTCTGTTCAGAAGACAACTGAAGAAGGTTATGGCAATGAGATGATAAATGAGTGTGCTACAGGCCTTTGTAAACTTCATTTCTAAACACAGTCATTATTTTAAAAAAAATTGCCAGACTTGATTTGTGGCTATTGTTTCAAGGCTGAAAGTCAGTTTCAGTGGGAGAGATAAATAAGGTGCAGCCTGTAAGTTACTGGACAGTGACACAGTATTTGTTGTTTTGGCACATTGGATTTGAAATGAGCCACAAACTATCAAGTAAAAGTGATAGACTGTCAGCTGTAATTGGTGGATATTTTTATCTGTTGAACGAACCATTTTGGAACTGG
This sequence comes from Hydrocynus forskahlii, assembly GCA_037974365.1. Taxonomy (NCBI): domain Eukaryota; kingdom Metazoa; phylum Chordata; class Actinopteri; order Characiformes; family Alestidae; genus Hydrocynus; species Hydrocynus forskahlii. Next base: position 16,868,990 of record JBBPCX010000147.1, on the reverse strand, counting down.
AAATACAGTACATATTGTATTCAAAGTCTAATTAATGTTTTGAAAGAAAACCATATAGTCTTAAATAAAATTGGCATGTTAAGTACTTGGTTGAATATGTTTCACGCTTGATAGCTGTTTGAAGACACAGCCAAAGTGTTTCACTGGCAATGTGTGCACTGTTATTTAGCCATTTGAAGGTTTGTTTGGATTACATACCGTCTTCTCTCAGTAAAGGGAGTGCTATAAATGGATCAGGTTGTATGATTAACTTGGCCAGTCAGGAATATTACACTTTTTGGCCCAGATAAACCCTATAGTTTTTTTAACATTATTGGGTCATTATCCGGCTGAGAAGTGAAGCATGATCCACTGAGTTTTGATGCATTTGGCTGGAACTGAACAGTTAAGATGTGGCTGTACATTCCTGGATTCATCCTACAGCTGCCATTGGCAGTCACATCCTTAATAAAGACAAGTGAGCCAGTTCCACTGACAGGGTTGGGTGAAGTGCGATCCTTTGGATCATGAGCAGTTTTTCTTCTTCTTCATCTTCCACACTTTCCCTCCACACTTCATTCGCAGTTCTATCACTCTGATACAGGTTGACCTTTTCATTATCTGTCCATGAAACTTTGTCCCTGATTTCTACAGGCATTTGTAGGTGCTTTTCAGTAAACCAAAACATGGCATTTCTGTTTCTGAGGCTTATCAAAAGGTTTGCATCTTGTGGTAAACCCTCAGAGGTCATGATGTATTCGTCTTTGTGTGGAAGTCTTTGACACATCTGTGCCTGCGTCCCACATGGTGTTTTTGATCGGTTTGCTTTTTTCACGTAAATAATTTTTGCTCATTCACTGTTGTGGTTTTTCACGGTCTACTAGGTCACTTTCACTGCTCACCAGTTGATCTGAACGCATCTTAACACATCTAAATGTTTTGAACATTTTGGTTTCATTCTGATTTTTTAGCTCGCATTAACTTCAAAATCAGAGTCAGTAGCAAAAAATGTAGATGCATCTTTATTGTGTTGTCAACCACTGCCAGAAGAGGTCATGTTGAGAATTCCAGATCAGTCGATACCATTTTGGATCTTTTGCTGTGGGATAACACAAACCCACGCATGAAAACACAAAAACCACAGACCAATTTTATAATAACCTTTATAATATGTAGTACGTATGTGTATATAGTACATATATATACATATATGTAGTAGGTCAGTTGTTCTCAAACTGCGATTCTGCCAAGGCCAAACTATTCAAACAGGAACTCAGTCACCCAGCATTTCTAGCATTTCAACTGTCCAGTTTTCATTTTTTTCTTAAGGTGACAAGATCCCTCATAGTCACAAATTAAGTAGTGTTGGACAAAACATAATAAATAGGAAAAAGATTAACTTGACTCGATTTTAGAAGATGTTATATGACTTGTTTTATTAAGAGAGGATAATTACACTTTCTTTGATTATTTAGATATTGGCTTGTAAACTATATTAGCATTCTCAGAGTTACTTGCTGTTGTTTTTGTATTTGTGTGTGTGTGTGTGTGTGTGTGTGTGTGTAGTAGTAGTAGTAGTAGTAGTAGTAGTAGTAGTAGAGAAAAAAAACAGTATGTGGTGGGCTAGTCGGCATCAGGCAACTGACAGTATGAAAACTAGCCCTGCTCTTTTCCAGCAGCCAACTCCAGGTCTTTCAAAAGACCATCCAGACTCTCCTGACCTGTTCTTTTAAAGGCAGCTATAAACAGACCTATCAAAACATTGCATTTCCAGTAACTGTATATTGTTAACACTGTACTGTATTTGTGACAGATTATTTCACTGGTGTCAGTGACTCTCCGACTAAATACATTTCAAACATATTCTTTCATGCTCTACGGAAAAATTAAAACCAGTCCATTCCCAAGTACTGTAAAAATTACCACTTGAAACTGTACTTAAGAAAAAGTTTATTCTGGTGGAGTCACAGGCTCCGTTCTCATATAGACAGAAGTATGGATGGATGGATGTCTATGTATTATGACCACTGCTGCTCACTAGTTCTTGGCAAGACAAGTACTGTCAAGATTTAGAAGATACAGCAGTATCCAGTCTAGATGTCTGTGATCTGGATCTGGGTTCAACAATAATGAGGTACAGACTCCTTTCAGCTGGGTCTTTCAAAGCCTTCTGTCACTCTGACTTTAAAACATACAGGAGGTCTAGCTGACACTACTGCAGAAGGTGAGATCCTATCTATACAGCCATGGGAAAAAATAAGAGACCACATTTTCCTTTTTTCTGTTCACTGTTTGTATAATTTGCGGCAGTGCGTGTGCGTAAAATGCACAGGTTGCTATCCTTTAATGAACTATTGCAGTGTGTCTCTGTGTAAAAAAGAAACGCCTCCATATGTGTCGTGCGTGCTGTTTGTGTAGCAGCTGTTCTATGTGCTTTCCTCCTGATTCAGTTTCTGATTGATGAAACAGAGCTCCCACATGCACACACCATGCTCTCAACACCACCATTTTAATTGTTGTAATTGTAAAATAATGTAAGAGTGTTGTGTAGTTTACCATTTCCAATACAAAAGAAATTATTTATTCTTTATATATTATGTGTAATTTTAACATTGTCTCCCAACATTTCTTGTTTGGAATTTTGCATCAAGTGTGGCCAGTAGTATACAAATCAAGAGTGATTTTATACAGACACGCTCCCACAAATTGCAAAAGCAATAACCAAGCAATGTTTTTTTCTGTTTTAAGATTTTGCATTATAAAACCATGGAACACAGAAAATATAACAATTCTATAATCCACATAATTTGAAAAAGAAACTAACATAGCTTTTGTGTGTCATGTCATCACAAGTGGCGTCAATTAAACACCAGGTACTGTGAACAATATCAGATGACATGATCACAAAATGTCCATTTTATCTATTTCAACAGGTTACACCATAAAACTCTGCATGTAAAAAGTACAAAAAGGAATCAAGATATGCGTGTTATTTCCTTATGTTTTCCCTCTGTGTTCTTGTTTTGTTTTTCTTCTCTGACAAATCAAACATAAGCCTATTCTCCTGTTCTGCACACGCAGAGTGGAAATGCCTGGTTTGATAGTAGCTCTGTTTCATTATCTGTATTGGATTCTGTGAGTTTGATTCTCAATCCACAGAGCAACTGTACCGTGTCCTCACTGAAGCTCTGTGGCTCCCCTCACTATAACCCCCCCCCTTTCTTGCTCTCATTTCATCAAGGACACAGTACCTCAACCCAGCATTTACCTCTCCTGGCCTACATTCTTACTCCTTTTGCCCTCTGTGCACTTCTGACTTTGTACTCTTTTGACCCAGCTCTCCTTGGCCAGTCTCCATAACAACTTCAATAACCTCTAAGAAAGTTCAACCCACATATTGCTTCTGTTTGTCTCTTTGTTTGTTTGTTTGTTTGTTTTTACCACTCTCTGTAAACCAAAAGTTCTACTGAAGCCCAGTCAGCAGCATCTAATGTGTTTTTCTTAACATGCCCTATTGAAACATATAGAATGTATAGGTACTTTTTGGTTGTTTGTTTTCGACGCAATCTAATCTACCTAAAATGATCCGAATGCCATTCTCTGGTTCTGATTTGTATTCCACAACACGCTTTACTTCATGCCACATATTATGTACTGAGAACATATCAGGGATGATCCTGCATCCATCCTTTAGTTGACCTTCACAAATGAGCCCACCCAATACTTTATGTCAAAGAACCTGAGGTGCAATTTCAGTCGGCAGGTGATAAACCTTCTCTCAAACTTTGGAAGGGTCATGGCAGCTTCAAATATGGCAGCCTTGTTGATGAAAGGCTGTGCGCTCTTTGACAACTTATTTTCCTTGGTATATCCGTCACCCATGTTGATTCCATTAGCTGTTGCTGACAGTGAGGCGCCGTTGGATTGGGAATATATCAGTCTGGTGTCAGGCAATGCAGAGCAATTGAACCTTTAAACCATCACTTTGTGCTTTAAAAGGCCTCTGGAGGTCTAGTCTGCTCTGGAAAATACACAGCTGACTGATGATGGTATCAGTGGCAATGTGCAAAAGAGTAGACTAGCTCTTGTGTGCAGCTAACAAGCCAACCTGCGAACGTTTACAGTGTGTGTATATGGTACTGTCGAGACCACAGTAAATGTAAATTTGAGCTTTATACTGTCAAACCTATAGAATGTGCAAAAGACAATATTCTACAATAGCCTTGACAGAATTCCTGCCGCCTGCCAAACGGAGGCTTCTGCCATGGGCTTTCCGATGGGGCGATTCTTGATATCAACATGTTTGGCTAATGCTGTATGTATTCACACTCCCACCAATCTGGCATGTGTGCTGTATGTTATCAGCGTCTGGCTTTAGGCTGGACTGGCACGGCCTTCCGGTGTTGTGTGGAAAAAAAAGTCGAAACGCTAATGCCTTCTTTGTGCGAGTGACATTGTTTAAAATGGCTGATTCTGCTGCCTGGTTATTTAAGACCTTCTCCCCTGGCAATGTCACATAAATCTTTTTCCCATTCTTTCTCCTCCCTCCATTCTATTGAAATTCAATTCTGCAGAAGTACGTTTTAAAAGACACTTCTGGTCTGGAGAGTAGTCCTTTCTGGTAATATTCCTGCCCGTTTGCGAAGCGCTAAAATTCAATTCCCGAGGAAAAGGAATGAGGTCAGGCCACTACATTTTATCTTACGAAGCAAAGCTCATATTTTCCAGCGCCTTTCCCTGTCCTCTCTCCATCTCAGAGATGGCACTGGTGCTCAAACTCCACGATCACTCTGTGTTAAAGCTGCTTCTGCAGCTCAGCAAGGTCTCAATACAGTTCCTGCTGAGCAGAGGCAGGGTGGAGCTGTCCCTCTCTGGAGTCCATATTAGGGAATCAATATTCACATCCCTCTTGACATTTTTATTAGCTCCTCATATTCCACATATCTTCCCACATCTGAGTTCTCTCTATTACAGTCATGACTCATGCAGGTAATTGCAGTGTAAAATCATCTGACATCTCTTAATTTCAGTTAAAGGAATGGATAAGTGGCCTCGCTTCTCATATGGTCTTTTTGTAATTCAGTTCATTAAACTATTCTGCATGTCAGAGGAGACTTTTGGAAAGGTTGGTAGATTTAGATGTTCAGGTAATGTCAAGAGCAGATGTTGATGCACCCAATTTAATGGGAATGAAAAGGCAGGTTAAATGGATCCTGAATGCGATGTCTGCGTGTGTCAATGATTTGATTGATCTGTTAAGTGCTGTCTCTGCTGTGACAGCTCTGAAGACTAAAGCACCCTTTTGTTTGGTATTCATTTGTAGAATTTGGAAAATATGGAATAAAATTATTAGACCAAAGCACAGAATGAATTTAAAACAACCTTTTTAGACTCGGAAAACCTACAATTATAATAATTCAATGTTAAATGCAAAAATATGAACAGGAATACACACAAATATTGTAAGAAATATCTAATATACATATTACTACACAGTCTTTGGAACAATTCTATTTTTAAAATCCATTTGAATTTTACTCATATTAGTGTAAATGCAAAAGGTATTTATGTGTATATCAGTGTTTCCAGAACAGTTTCCAGTCCATCCTTACTATAGGCCTCCTGGTGACCAAACGAGAAGGTATTTTTGATTTATGTAATATAATAAAATTATATCGCATGCATTATAATGTTATGTTATTATAATCAGTTAAATGTGTTGTTGATAGAATTCAACAAATCTATGAAATGTGGGATTAAATCTCTGTTCTTTTTCCTTTATTTGCATTAATGTGTGTTTGCATTTAATCTGATGTCATTTAATGTCATCATTAACATAAATGGTTTCAAACTATTTGCTTAATTGTCTTTGGAATGTTTTTTATTCATCCAAATGCTGTGTAGAGAAGCCCAAGAGAGCAGAAAAGTGTTCTTCTCTAAGCCGACTTTTTCTTTTCTTCTGCATGGCATTTCTTTGGCTACATATGTACATGCTGAGCCTTTGGCAGAGAAGAATGCTTGTTTGTGTGAAAAGAAAATGAAAAATTCATTCAGCATGGCTTCCCCGAAGCCCCCATGTCTACCAGAGGACACCTCTGCTTAGAGTTTGGCCCAGAAGAGCAAAGGAAAAGGCAGGACATGGACTCCTCAGCTGCTGCATAGAATGGGGAGATGTCTTCAGTTTCTCTGGCCCTTCCATGTTCTGAAATGCTGCATATTTCTACAGACTGCAGCTCTTTCACTGCTTGAAATATGAATTTCTTGAAATAAAATCATGAAAAATGAAAATGAAAGCATGTCATGTTGTATTGTCACTTGAGATTTCAATTCAGAGTTTCAGAAGGCATTAATGATAACTATAAAATTGGACAGTAAAGCAAACACAGTTTCCTGATTTCACATTTGAGCATTAGCCACATGTAAACAGGATCATAGCTTCTTTTTTATTTCCTGTTTTACTTTTTGAAGCACATAGGTGGCTGCGTGTTGCTAGGGCCGGCGGAAATCCCTCTCATCAGGGGCATCCTTCGTTCTCTGATACCAAAGAGTTGTCAGACTAGTGCTGGGAATAAGGAGGCACATCAGAGCTGTACAGTGTTCTGTCTTGGAGTGAAAAAGTGGGTCAGCAAACACAGAAGCCCTGTCAGAGCTCCTCCGTCACATGTGTGCAAACCGGGGCCGTCTCTGAACCTGCATCAGGTATTTACTGAGGCAGAGAGGAGGGGATCTACCACCTTCCCAAACAATAGCAGCCCTTCTCTCGCTCTCTCTCTGTCTCTCTCTTTCTTTCTCTCTCTCTCTCTCGCGCTCTCTCCCTCTCTCTCTCTCTCTCCCTCTCTCTCTCTCTCTCTCTCTCTCCCCCCTTTCCCCCGAGCTGAAGAGAAACATTGATATGGGAGGTCTGATATCGGCTCAGCTTTGGAATGTACTCCGATTCTTTTCAGTGTCTTTTAATTACATTGCTTGTTGTGTATTGACTCCAAGCACTGTCGCCTGTTGTATAATTGCATTTATTTGTTTCTTTGTTTTTGTTTTTTTAGAAGTACAAATGTACACTGACTGGCCACTTTTTTGAAGTAGGTGTACAGTTAGAGAGTGTACTTCATCCCAGCATATTGCCTTACCCTGGCACTTCATATCTGTGGTCACTTTCTGACCATAAACCCACTATGGCTCCTGTAGTGGTCCATTCCCACTGCTGGACAGTAATTATGGGCTCTATAATTGTAAACATACAGACTGCACCTCCATGGCAGGTGTGTGCCTGATAAAATGACCACTGAGGGCAGCTGCATGGTAGGTGGCAATTTGGCATACAAGGGAAGTAATTTCTCACATGGAGATCAAGCTCATAATCAGGCACCTCATTATATTCTATTTAATAATTATGATTCCTTTGGAATAATCCTGAGATCAACTTCCCTGACTCAGTGGATACTCCAGTCCCTCGCTGTCACATACCCAAAATAATTAACAATGTTCCTAAATATTGTGTGGGTTTTAATTGTAATGCAAAATGTATGTTTCTAATTTCAAGGACTATGATGTTGAGAGCAATTCAGCTTCAACCAACATGAGATTTCAGATCAGTATTCATGAAGGCATTTTCTTTTTCATAATGAGATTTATAATGTGCATGAAATTCACTAGCAAAGCAAAACAAACACACCTACCTCTTTATCCCAGGCAACACATAAACAGAATGATAGCCTTGATTTTCTTTCCTCTTGATTTGAAGCCTTCAGATACCAATGTGTTGCCAGGTAGGCGGAAATCCCACTTACTGTCATCATTACGTGTTAAAAATAAGCTCTTGTTTATACTCAGACAGTAAACTATTTGTCTTTAGCTGTCACAGATTGTGAAATGTTATTTCTTGACAAGAAAAAGGAAATATAGGACATATCATAATTGCATTAGCATGTGGGAGCATGCCAGAACAAAACAGAACCAACATCATTCACATGTCTGTTGTACTCTGTATTGCAACACTTGACTTAATACCAGAGAATTAACTGGATTTGTTTTCTGCCCAGACATGAATTGAGAACAGTGTCAAACCTTTCCCGAACCATCCCCTCCTACTTGTCACCCTGAGAGTTTCTTATGCTAAGGCCTCAGGAGATTCCTCATTCAAAATCTCTTTAGATTCACACACCTTCCAGCATCTGACAGGCATACCCCTCAGAGATAAAAAAAAAACTACTTCTTACATGCTCATACGCCCAAGGGGTTATACTGAGGTCAAATGTAAATGAGAGGTTTCAGATATGTGATACAGTCTAAGTCATCATGTGTGTGTTTTTTTCTCTCCTAGTGCTTCAATCCAGCTAGTAAATACACTGATGTGCTTTTGATATTGAGACACATCTCGCATAGAAGGTTGACACACACATACACACACATACATACTGTACTGCAGCTTTCAGAAGTCCTGGCTGAAAAGCAAAGTGCTGCTTTCAGGACATTTGACATGGGTGGGTAGATTCTGGAAAGGCCATGTTTATACCCTCTCTCTTCACATCTGCTGCGGGTCAAATAAGGTTTTAAACACCTCACAGGCACATTTTAGCATGCCGCTCTCCTCCTAAAATCAGCAGGGGTAAGTGCACATGCTCCACCACTCGCCTTTTCGAAATGAGTTCAAGAGTTTGGACTTGCTTGACTGTGAATTTGTTTTCCTAGTCCTCTCCTTCTCTTCCCCACTCAGGCTCACTCAGAGCATGATGGACCTGAAGCGTGGCCATTGGGTGCCACTGAGCAGATGTGTCGCCCACCTGCTGTATAAAAACATCTTACTCTGCTTCATTTATTTCTCCCTGCCTTCTTGTTCCTCCTTCTGGACCTTTCCAGCGTGAGACCTCTCTTACTGGCCTATCAGGATCAGGTGACCCAGGCCTGAGGCCCTTGACCTTAACCAGTCCCCCGGAATGCAGAGAGATAGCCAGCTATGTGGTGGAAATGAAGGTCAACCTGGCCGATAAAAATATTGTTGCAGCTGTTACTTTGAAGCTTTTTGCACATCATAAAGAATGCCAATGAAGTCCTTGTACTCTTCATATGTAATATTGGTACCACTTTACCTTACCTTAAAATCATTCATTAGAAAATGTGAGCAGTCATGAAGAAGGGGCAACCCTGACCTGTTACACGTGATGAATATGAATAAATGAATATGAAAATCAGTAACAAGCTTTAAGTGTGTAGATGAATGCCGGCTCACTACTTGGCAAGCAACAAGTCACTGATGCTCTTTTTTTAAGAGCCACTGATAAAATGATTTTTAAGGTGTTAATGATCTTATTTATAACCATCAATAAAATAAAATAAACTCTTTATTAACCCTTTAGAAAGTTTGCCCTGTTATGTTATACTGTTTTTTAAAGGGTTTATTTTTTAGCTCCAATAAATGCTACCAATGTAGCCTCTGTATCACTGTTCCTGTCATTTTCTAATGACATCCTTTTGAATATACTTCTCCGACAAATGTCATTTCCCACCAGTTGCCAACATTATTTTGTTCCAAGTTTAGATACAAGGGTCTTTCTTAAACTTGGGGTTGTATAAAAAGATGCAAAAAAGAGTTATGTCTCTTTTCTGAAAGAATCGTTTTCCTTAATTAATCACAACTGTCCCCCAAGCCCCTTCCAGCATCTGACAGGCTATATTACCCCTCAGAGATAAAAAAAAAAAACTACTTTCATGTCAGCGAACTCCTTACACGCTCATATGCCCAAGGGGTTATACTGAGGTCAAATGTAAATGAGAGGTTTCAGATATGTGATACAGTCTAAGTCATCATATGTGTGTGTGTTTTTTTTTCTCTTCTAGTGCTTCAGTCCAGCTAGTAAATATACTGTTGTGCTTTTGATATTGAGACACGTAGAAGCTTGACACACACATACACACACATACATACTGAAGTACTGCAGCTTTCAGGAGTCCTGGTTGAAAAGCGAAGCGCTACCAATGTAGCCTTTGTATCACTGTTCCTGTCATTTTCTATTGATATCCTTTTGAATATACTTCTCTGACAAATGTCATTTCCCACCAGTTACCAACATTATTTTGTTCCAAGTTTTAAAACATTTATAAACTTGGGGTTGTAGAAAAAGATGCAAAAAAGAGTTATGGAGTTATGTCCTTTCTGAAACAATCCTTTTCCTTAACACTACTGTCCCCCAATCCTCAGTTTGTGTATATTTTACATTTACAAGAGTGAAAAAAGTATTTAAGCATTCATATTTAATGAGTTAGGAATTGGCAGTCTTGTCAGCTACAGACTGCACGTTACTCCCCTTCCCTCAAAATCTGTTTCACCATCGCAAAATCAATGTGAGAAAATCTCTTTGGTTGCTACTTCTATGTTGCGAAGGCACTGAACCGCGTTACAGACTTCTGCAAAGAAAGCCGTGTTGGTTTTATGCACAGTTGGTGGGTAAATACAGACTGAAGCTGAAAACATCAACTCAGCAACCATCCATCCTTGGATGTGTCAGAATGCTGGCCCATGCGCAAATCCATGAGCAGAACATTCCTTAGGGGTGTTGTTGAGTTCCAACATGATTTGCAAATCAGCCCATCTGTGGGTTATAAAACATCGAGGACCTCTACACTGAACCGCCCCTGCGCCTTTACTCCCTTTGTACTGCAGACTGGATTCTCTGTGATATTCACTAAGCCCTTGACTGAAAATAATGCAGTTTGCATGTATAAGTATACACTCGGTACAAGAAGCTTGATCTTGGTTTCCTACAACAAAGCTGAAAAATGCACGGGCTTTGATGCTAGTGATACTGTAGTGGATGTAGCATAGCTATATAACATAATATAAACATTATATAATGTTGTAAACTATAACAGTAAGAATCATTATTATTTTATAACTATTATTTTATACTGCATTGTTAATTCTGATTAATAATAAGTGTCCTATTTGACACTTTTTTTTCTCTCTTTAAAAGGACACTTTGCTAAAATGATTGGATATAACTTTTATCAGGACAGCTGTCAAATGAAATTGCCTTAATAGCTGTATTTTGGAGGGCCAGCAGTTTCATCCTCTGAAACAAGATACAGTGCAACTGCACTGATATAAGGCAGTTGTGTAGCCTATAAGAAACCAATAGCAATTTTTGTAGTGTTCTCACTTTGCATAATGTAGTCATCAGAAAAGACACACCAACAGTATCGCTCATGCAAAGCACCATTCTAATGAAGTATAAAAAGCTATTTGATTGCTATTAGCTTAGTCTGGTGGAGAATTTGTAGCCTGTTAAACATGAGTGAGTGACTAAGTGAGTGAGTGGCTGAGAGACTGTCTGACTGACTGATTGAGTGAGTGACTGTGAGAGTGAGTTACAATCTTGTTCCATTAGGAACAAAAAGATGAGGCACAATCTCTAACATAACTTGAATATGCATCATAAACTAATTCAAAAACAAATGCACAGAGTGCATCATAAACACCCTATTGTTTCTTTGCTAAGGGTGTCCCTCTTCCAAAGTTTAGTGAAAAACAGTGCTTTAAAGGGTTTATCCAAACTTCGGCTCACTCTCTTCTCTATTTCTCGCTGGCCCTCTCACAGAAGAGATGTGTGCTGGGTGTACAGGGGGATTTTGGGTTTGGGGAAATCAATTCTAAGGTGATGTTTACCACAGGGGCAGCAGTGGTAAAGGTGCAGCGAAGGCAATGAACTGGAAAAGCACAGTGAGGGAGAAGAAAATATCATCAGAGGAAAAAAAATCAATAAGCCTGATTTAATTTTGCTGGGCATTAAATGTACCAGGACAGCATAGCGTATTTTCTAACTTTTGGAGTCACTGGAAGCACTGAGGGGACACTGAAGAGAGCAGAAGAAGGGGAATGGGAGTGGAAGAGAGAAATGAGTGGAAGACAGGGATTCCTGGCCCTCATCCCATGCTGCTCCTTGTAGCTGTCTCTGGTTCTCTCAAGCTTGTGCCAGAGGGCTGTCAGGGAAAGGGGCTCGTGATGGGACCAAGGCCCTGAGGGACCTGCTCTAAAACTCATTTGGAGAGAGCGCGAGACATTCAGCACTGCTGCTCAGCTACATTAGAGATGATCTCCATCCTGAGAGGAGCTTGAGGGAGAGAGTGCTTGAGAGAGAAAGAGAGAGAGAGAGGATAAAAACAAGCTTGTGCTGACTGGGCGGTTCCATTTAGGGCTTCTTTTATTCCAGGGTTTTGCAGCAGTTTGAGTGGAGACACAGCACAACAGTGTCAATAACACTTGCATGATTCTCAAGGACTTGAGGTTTCAGTTCACAAAGCAATGCTATATTCTAAGTCCTAAAACGAGTGATTATCAGTACTCATTTAGTTAATGAGCTGCCCTATTGAAAGCAAAGGTCCCTAAATGGTTCTTGGCTTAACAGTTCTATCCAAAATTATTCAGGTGTCAAACCCTGTACAGATTCTTTAAACTTTTATTTAAAAAAATTCCACATATACACTTCATTTACAGCAATGGTCCACTAAGTAAGCATCAGGGATAGAGGAAAAATACAAGCATCTGGGGGCGGGGGGGGGCTGTGGATGCTTTGAAAACCTCAGCTTCAGGGTACCAAAAATAGTTTTTCCATGGTGTCACTCAAAGCAGAGTAACAACAAAGACAGAAACCAGGGGTAATTGTGTTTTTTGGTGTTCAGTATTTGAGTTTCACAAAACTCTATCAAAGGCTCAAGGAGTATAGTGTAAAATGTAATTGTTCTCCCATTTTGTTCTAATCAAAACATTTCTTTCATTTCTTTCACACAAACCACAGATAAGGCTATTCCAAGAAAATGGCTCTACTTATAATAATTTCTCTGAATTCTCTGTGAGACTTCAAGGGATCGGGCTGCTGAGGAATAGTGTAACTAGGCTCAGCTGCATCATATTGGATTTCATTGTGGTGAAGAAATTCAAGTTTGGGAGAAAAACAAGGATGGTATATTCCTGGCCTTGTTTATAGCTGAATCTGCTGCATCACCAAACAGGCTCTTCCCTCTGGAACATGTGTATAGTTTCAGTAAAAATTAATGAGGACCAAAACTAATTAAAGACCCTCATTCTTCCTATTCTTGTGAACAATAAAAGACTTTGACTGGGAAAGAGTTTGAACAATGAACACAACACACACACACACACACACACACACACACACACACACACAAGGGCCACTTCTAATATGCAACTTTAAAAGAAACCATTGCACCATTTTTTGTTGAAGATGGAAAAGATTAAAACAGGGCTCACCAGTGTGCTTTTGTACCCCTTTTGCCATCACTTGCCCAGAGAAACTGATAGCAGCCGATTCAATGTAATTCAATCTTATTTATATAGTGCTTTTTACAACTGATATCACAAAGTACCTTTACAGAATCCAGGTCCGTTGTAATCAAGCCAAAGGCAATAGAGGCGAGGAAAAACTCCCTAAAGATGGAGGAAAAAACTTCAGGAGGAACTCAAAACTCAGAACCCATCCTCCTCTGGTTGACCTGGAGAGTGAAGAAGAGTTAAAAAGTTGTCCCTAAGGAGATGATTAACAATGAGACCTTTCTGGACAGATTTAATCACCGCTGAACAGTTGGCAATCTATAGCTAACAGAGTAGGTACAGTTAAAAGTTTTTGCTGGAGTCAGTGGTTTTGAGAGTTTCCAAAACAACAATCCTCGCCAGAGCTTAGAGCTGCAATCGCCTTTGAATGGGGGAGTAGAAGCATGGGCCAGTCCAAAGCAGCCGAACCAGTCCAAAGCAGCCGGACCCCAGCGAGGAGAGACCCCCCTGATGGTGGACAGGTAGGCTTGACAGATGTGCAGATGGGATCATCATGATATAGGATTATGATAAAGGATGGAAGACAAATAGAAAACAGAGTTAGTACTGTTTAAGTTAACAAGGTATAAAATTTAACTGTAAAGAGCACAAGTCGAGCTAGTTATAAAGGGCGGAGCCAAGGGGTATCACAGACACCCCGAGACATTGGCTCCCCTCCCACTCCACCAAAAACAAACCTGAGTGAATGCATGGAGTGGTGGGACAACAGCACCAGCATCCCAGTTTATTTTAATTCTCTGTGTCCGTAACTTCCCAGCTCCTCACCCTACACGCTACGGGAAAAGTTAATAATAATGGAAATAATGGAAAAAGTAGGTTTTCAGGCTAGTCATAAAAACTTCTTGTGTCTGAGTCTTGAGCATTGACCAGAAGGTTATACCAAATCTTGTGGGCTGAAATGAAAATGGTCTTTTGCTGTAGCTCTCATAATTCTGAGGAGAAATAAATAGGAAGCTCATTGAGATCTAAGTGACCATAGCGTATTGTAGCAAGATGATAAGTTCACTGAGGTATTTGAGGGTAAGGCTAGTAGAATTTTGTAATTAGTTCAAAATTAGATCAGAAGCCAATGTAGTCTTGATAATATCAGACCAATGTGTTCAAATTTCCTGGTCCAAGTTGCTGCATTCTTGACTAGCTGAAGGTTATTTAGGTTCTTGCTGGAGCATACATACAATAGGGCATTACAGTAGTCAGTTCTGGAGATAATACAGAAATTAACTAATTTTCTGCATCATGTAATAGTGCTTACAGTTTTGGGACTACTTTAGTAGTAGTTCCAAAATGTGCATCGAAGGATAGATTTGAGTCTATTGCAACACCAAGATTTCTTACAGTTGACACAGAAGAAGCCAAGGAACCAGCAAAAACTAGCAATACACTTGTTTGTGGGAGCTTTTGCACTGAGAAGAAGGGCCTCTGTTTTTTCTGAGTTGAGCAGGAGAAGGTTATGTGACTTTCATTCCGCAATCCAAGATATGCTCAGTTCAGAAAAGCATGCACATCATCTCAGCCTTGTCTATCTGTTCCAGGCAGATTAATAATGTAATACAGAGTGTTTATTTTATGCAGCTTGATATTCAAAAATCCCGCTCTGCTTTACATGTCTTTGCTTTTAAAGTAGCAGTAGCAGGAGGATGCTTTTGTCAAATTCAGAAAAAAAATCATTTATTACAGGATTTCCCTCATACAGAACTATGAGCCAAAAAATGTTTATTTTAATTCAACTGGGAAGAAGTAGAAACTGCTAGGCATAGAGCAACTAATGATGCAGCACAGACATTGATTTTTGGACTCCAACCAAAATTCTAGGGCAATCATTTGGATTCCTGACTGTTTGTTGAGTTATAGGCACATTTCTCACTTTTAAAACACCTCTACACTGATCCAATTTAAAGGTTGAGTGCCACCTTATTAGCATGAAAACAAAACCAAGAAAGAGATCAGCACAGACTTGTAAGTTCAAGACTGAATGCAAAAAAAATATCTACAATCTACAATGTTTCATTCTCATTCACATCTCTTTTTAGAAAGGCTGGACGAAAAGATACTCAATAGCAAGAGACGGCCAAGATTTACGCAAAGGAAAATAGCCAAAAACATTTGTTTGGATCTTATTTTACTGCTGTAAGAGGCGTGAGGAGACTGAGAGACTGTATGGTATCTAACACAACTGAGGGACTGAGACTTTATGGAATGCGAACACAGGTAACAAGCTACCTAACTGATTCAACGTATTCATACAAGCTATGAACCGACTCTGTAAATCCATAAAAATTGGTCCCAAACACTGAAAAAACTGAAATATATTTTATACCGTGAACTTCCCAACGTCACTGCTGTCAAGGGGAGCAGAAATCCTCTCAGACTCTGTCTTCATATCTGATAAACAGCTTGTCTGAATATGGTGTGAACCTAATACAAGCCACATTTGTTTCACTGGATTATTTTTCTGTTCACTATCCTCATCTCTTTTATAGGTTCTGGACCCACAGGGAGCAAACACAAAGGGGAGTCATTTTAATTTACACAGGTTTAATTAAACACATCTAGAGTGACGCTCACTTAGACAGAGAACACACGACCTCACTGCTCTCTCGACTTTACTGGCCACATGTAAAGAAGTCTGCACTCAGCTTAGTCAACCCAATTTCCACCCCATATGATCCTTCTAGAACATCCAATATTTTCTGAACTGTATCCCTCTGTTCAATAGCCAAAAAAATCCACTTTTCACTTAGGATCCCTCTCAAAGGGCTCATCACAAAGTCTACCTGCTGAACAGGTAATTCAGGTACACAGTACTCTCCCACAGCACTATACTATACTCCATCTGTAAGGGAGAAAGACAGCATGATGGGGTAAATAACGAGGATAAAAAATAACTGTTTCTGTGCATTTAAAAGGGCCATTTTAAGTTGCCATGGCAAACGTCCTAAGGAGTAACCAGAAATAAAACAGATTTTTTTTCTTTCCTCAGTAAGTGCTCGAGGTCATTGTGACCTGTGCCTGAAACTCCTGAAGTTTTCCTTGTCAGGGAAATGAGTTGAGTCAAAGTACAGGCATGCCAGGAGGGGAGAAAAGTAAAAGCAGTCACTGGCTGTATCACAATGCATCTCTGCACTGATGCCTACATACGTCTGGAACCTGCTCTGCTTTTTAAATGCCAAGCCTGAAGGTGCCTGAATAAAACATTGATCAGACTACTCAGACTCATCTTCTTCTCGGCTTCTCTACCTGGAGGCCACCTTGCTCCTGTGACCTCAAACTATATTAAGAGAGAGATATACCCCCCCACTTAACATTACCATGAACATCCATCCTTGACTGCCAGTTCACCTATACACTGGAGGAGATGTCACCTAATCCTACATACAAGCCATCATTACAGACAAGTAGGCTTACTGTCAGTATCAACAAATCCTACTAATAAGTAATACCGTATAGTACTTGAAATTGTTATTGAATTGAACTTTCTTGGGTTTTTTATCCATTTAAAATCTGCTAGCTTTTTTCCTCCTCGTCATTCAATGAGGCTGGGAGAGTAAAGTCACTGCACTTTACTGAACTTCCCTGCTTGTACAGCATCATTGATGTCATTTTAAAATATTTTGCTATTGGTTGGGAAGAGTACACAAATCAAATAGAAATCATAGTGAAGGTGAATGAACTTCATAAAGTTCTCATCACCTTATTAAACTACACACACAAATAGAAAATACACACTTAGCAAACATCCATGTCAGTACAACTGATCTGACCAATGATGAGGATGGAAAGAGAGGAGCCAGCAGTCGCTTGAAAAATGTTTGCAGGATGATCTGAAGGCAGCAAGTACATCTCCACTCCTACACCATTCCCAAAAAACAAGCCTAGAGATTTGTTCAAGAGCTGGTACGGTATGATGGCATTTTGCTACATGTGCCAGCCATGTGCGGGAGCTGTATGGTAGTAATGGTTTGCAAAACCTCATTAGCACTTTACAGTGTGAGATGACTGTTTCAGCAGCACGAGCTTTCGGATAAACACAAGCAGACCCCAGCCACTGAACCTTGCTTCTCAAATAACATGACATACTGGCTGCAGCTGTGTCGAACAAACCAGACTGCAGAGTTAGACTGAGAATGAATTTCAGGCAGCAAATGCAAATGCGTTCAAATCCAAAATGTAAAAAGAAAAAGGGAAAACGAGCGCTATTATTCCATTTAGGGTTTTCATTGGTTCCAGCTGTTTACAGGAGGCGGGTATGGAGCATGGAGATATGCCTTATTATCATAGAGAAACTGTCCTAGTGGCTCCGCCCACTGCGCTGTGCTCCGTGTTGGTAGCAGCTGAGCTAGGCTCAACCGTGGAGCCCGCAGCTTGCGGAGCGAGAGAGTTTGAAGTCACTTATGCATTGCTTTTGGTGCTACCAACCAGAAAATAAAAGAAGAATGAAACTTATGCGCTGTTTTAATTAAAGAATGTGCTTAACAGGTTCAAACCGTGCTGCACAATGCGTGGCGGTGTGAGCAGCAGCACGGCACTGTCTAGTGGAGGCGGCACTGAGGGACACATCCCCTACTCAAAAGAACCAATAGGAAAGCAGTTCAGTTTCCTCCAGAGATTTCATTGGACAGACAGAGCATGGGTGGGTACGGCTTGTATCGGGGGGTGGGGCCTCACCGTGGTCACCGTCGTCTGTATTACAAGTATTAAATCAGTTTGGGCCAGAACAATTCCACTTTTTCCTCATAGTGGGAAGTTGATATTTGCCTGGCCCACAGTGGTTTAGATCTCCAAAATGGACTTGGTAACCTGGCTTCTTATTCACATCATTGAGAGTTATTGCACCATGGTTCCATTTGATATTACAGGGTTTAAATCAGTTTGGGCCAGAAGAATTTCACCGCTTCCTCACAGCTGGATGTCTGCTGTGTGGTGGTTGATATTTGCCTGGCCCAAAGCAGTTTAAACCTCCAAAATGGTCTGGGATACCTGGCTTCATATTCGAATGAATCTGCACAATGCAGTGGAATACCTGCTGGGAATTATGAATTTCATAAATGTGTTCAAGCTTAAAGCAACGTTTTGTAAAAATGAGTTAAACAAAGAAACATAGACCACCACACGCAAGTTTAAGTTTATTTATATAGCACATTATCATACACAGAAGGTCATTCAATGTGCTTTAGAGCAATGGAAATTAAAATAAGGATCATTAGAAATGAGAGAAAAATAGAACAAGATAATGAGAGGGGTAAAAGTAGTAAAATAATAAATTAAAGAACATTAAAATGTAGTAAAAGTGCAGTAAAAGTGCAAATATTTAAAGGAAGGCAGAGGAGAACAGTGCTGTTTTTAGCAGCTTTTTAAAGCTGGCTACAGTTGGTGCAGATCAGATAGTAATGGGCAGTTTGTTCCAGCAACGAGCTGCATAATGACTAAAGGCCATTTCACCATGTCTAGTTTCAGATCTTCCTAGCACTAACTGTCCAGCTCCTGCAGATCTAAGAGACCTACCAAGAATATATACTTCAAGCATATCAGAAATGTACGTAGGACCCAGACCATTGAGTGACCTGAGAATAGGAGTAATGTGCTCTCTTTTCTTGGTTTTGGTTAGTACACTGGCAGCAGCATTTTGAATGAGTTGGAGCTGTCGAATGGACTTGTTGGAAATCCCAGTGAGGAGAACATTACAATAGTCTACCCTGCAGGAAATGAAGGCATGGATCAGTTTTTCTAAGTCTTGTTTGGACACAAAGTCTCTAACTTTAGCAATGTTTTTGAGGTGCCAAAATGCTGACTTTGTGACAGCTTTGATGTGATCATCAAAACTAAGGTCTCCATCCAGGATCACATGGGTGGATGTCTTAAGTGCTCTAGATTCCAGGTGACTAAGACTTGATCTTCCCTCTTTATTACCAAACAGGATAATCTCCATTTTGTCTTTATTTAATTGGAAAAAATTATGATGCATCCAGTTATGTACTTTCTCAAGGCACTGACACAATGAGTCAATTGGGCCAAAGTCACTTGGTGAGAGAGCTAGATAGATCTGAGTGTCATCTGCATAGTTATGATAAGACACATCATTCTCCTTAAGAATTTGACCCAGAGGAAGCATGTACAGATTGAACAGGACAGGTCCAAGAATGGACCCTCGAGGGACTCCATAAGGCATGGCGGTTTTCTCCGATTCACATGAGCCGATTGAGACAAAATATCTCCTGCCTTTCAGGTATGACCGGAACGAACTAAGGGCCATACCTGAGATCCCAACCCAGTTTTCAAGTCTGTCTAGTAGGATATTATGGTCAACAGTGTCAAAGGCTGCACTCAGATCTAACAGCACCAGTATTGTAATTTTCCCTGCATCTGTATTCAGGAGAACATCATTTAGAACCTTGACAAGAGCAGTTTCTGTGCTATGATGTTGACAGAAACCTGATTGATAGTCATCAAAGAATCTCTTTGTGTCCAGGTAATTACTGATTTGATTAAAAACGACTTTCTCCAGAATCTTGCTTATTAAGGGAAGATTAAAAATGGGCTATAACTGTTATGGATAGAAGCATCTAAATTGCACGTCTTCAGGAGGGGTTTAATAACTGCAGTTTTCAACAGTTCTGGAAAAATGCCTGAGTTCATTGTTAAAAGGTTTCATTACATTTACAAGACGTGAGAATTGTATACTGCGCAGCTTTCACCCCGTGAACACTCCTCAAAATGACGCAGCGAATAAGGAGCTAAACTTCAGCCTCGGATTCACACGCTGCCAAATAAGAAGCCAGACGGATCGGAAGCTGCAGATTAGGAGACAACCTCAGCGGCGTAGAAGAGCCTAAATACTTTCTCAAGGTTTGCAAACACTCGAGGGTCAAAATCTTCTTCTGAAAGAGCCGAAATAACTCCGACAGCCTCAAGAAATTCCTCCGCTTTACCTGCCACATATTCAGGGTCAGCATCACCTGCTTCATTATTGTTTGCAACTTCTAAAATATCTCTTATCAAGTCTGCTTCATCCCTAACTGCTAGCACCATATCGGAAAGGACACAGCTTCAGACCAAAACAATCGTCTGAACGAGATCACTGCAGAGCAGCGTTTGCTCCGCCCACTGACTTTGATGGGCCAGACTGACAGGTAAAATTAATTAATGATGTGCAGAATGTTGCCAAAATGAAATAATTTAAATGTGTCGTTAAATATTTAAAATGGTAAATAAATACATAATTGATTAAATGTGGCTTTAATTATTTAAAATTAGAAATAAAAACATAATTAATTAAATGTGTCATTAATTATTTAAAATTGGAAATAAAAACATTGTTAATTAATTCAATGTGCAAGACATAAATATTTAATGACACATTTAAGTAATTATTTATCGTTATATTTCCCATTTTAAACAATGACACCTTTAATTATTTAATTTTTGACATATTTATATATTTAATATTGGCACTCCTAACCCTCCATATGTCAGTGCCAGACTGTTCAATAAACATTAATCCTGTCTGGCCCGCGACTTAGTCTGTGTGGTAAATTTCGGCCCATTGTGTAAATGAGTTTGACACCCGATATATAGTATCTAAAAGCTATACAGAGACGACACAGGTTTGAGGATACTGTGCACTGCCCATTTAGTGTTTGTCCAGTTGGTTGTCTGTTTTCTTTATCTCTACATTTACTTATGTATTTTGACTTTGTTTTGGTAGTAGCAGCCTAAACCCATTCTTAAGAAAACATATCGTTACTGCGTTCAAGTAAATGTACTTTTATACAAGAAAAACAAAAGTACCACTTCAAATAATTACGTTTCCTCTTTTTATTTACAGTGGAACTTGTGTCCAAAGGCAAAGCAAGACAAAGAACTAGTAATGAAATACAAACAGTTAGTAATGCAATAGGTAATAAAATACTAGAAAAGTATCTGATTAACAAAATTACTGTGCTAATAACTATACTAGAATATTTTTATTGAAGTATTAACATTTGAAAATACTGAAAATCCAGCCAAATATATTTGAGGACATGTAACTGGGCAAATGTAACTGGTTGCTACCCACCTTTGACCATTTGTCAACACACCAAGAACACCACAATTGAAAATTGACAAACTTGCAGCAATGAATCTACCATACAGCAGAAATAACACACTTCATCTTTTAATATAGAGTACTGTTAAGACATTTATTAGAAAAGCTGACACCATACATACTTAGATATCTCTCCGTTATTGTATTATGGACAGAAAAGCAATCAGCCATCCGTTCAATATCTGAGCTACTTATCCCATCCAGGGTTATGGGGTGATGGAACCTATCCCAGCAGTCATGATATGAAAAGCTGATAAACACTCAGGAAGGGTCACCAGTCCATCACAGAGCAGACTTACAGACACACTCACACACACACAGTCACACCTGGTTCATTTTATAATGCATTTTTTAAATTTGTATTCATGCATCCAATACGTGCCAACATCTTAATACGTAACAGGATTTTAGCTCCAGTCCCAAAAACCCCATGCACTGCACATTTTTGTGTTTTCCCTGCCCGATTTAAGGATTAATCATTAACTGGTGAGTTGAATCTGATATGTTAAAGCTTGATTTAGATTCAGTTCATGGTCCTGAGAACAGCCGCTTTAGCAGGAACTGGTTCAGAACTGGCATAGATTGAACTGCATTGCTTAGGTAGACTAGAATAGTTTGGGGCAAAGCCAGTAACAAAATGTTCAGGCCAAGAATAAAAACAGTGCTACAAGAATGCACTTTACTACCGCTGTGTGCAATTATTATTGTTGATTTCTATTTTTTTTTTAAATATTATTTGTGAGTAAAGAAATTTCAGTGTGTTCAGTTTCATTAACAAGTACACAGGGAAGAAATAGCACAGCTCAGTTCGCCTTTATTGACAAGAGTTCATAATCAACAGTTTTTCATTAGCCAAAAAAGGAAGCATGCTTTCATTCTACTTGAGAGGCAAAAAAGCTAAGAAAACAACTCAGACGGAGCAGAAGATCTAAAAATCTGTCAGAAGTCAATTTGGAGGCAAAAATCAATGGGCTGAAGTTTTACACTTTCAACTTTCTATTTCTAGCAACACTGAATAAGCCTGTCACATCTGACTGGGCCAGCTGAAAAGAAAACGAACTGAGTCAAAAGTGCCAGCATGCTGTTCCATGAAGATTGCAATGTTCATTATTAATCACTTTATTTACTTATTTACTTCCATTTTATTCTCTTTGTTGACTATGGGTGCCTGTAATTATGTGTTCATTTGTAAGGACTCGCAGCTTTAATGTCTCTTTTTGTGGAGGGGCAGCAATATGGAATCATCATACTCCATATGGAAAACTTCTCGACTTAGTTCCCCTACCTTCCTGATCCCCTGAGGTGCAGAAGAAATGAAAACTGTAAATGTCAAAGCAGTAATTAGTCTTAATTGAGCCTTTCTGATGGAGTCCTGATGGGGAGAGAATAGGGGCTGGGCTGTTTACAGTGCTTAATGAAATAATGGTAATTAACATTCATTTCTTAATAAATTGTGATTATTGGTGTTCTGTGCTGGAATTATAAATGGCAGCATTGACGCTAACCAGCAGTCTCTGTTCTGGGGCATGCTATTCCGTGCATTTTAATCAGCATGGCCTGCATGATCCACTCTTTGCTGAAGGGCCCACAATGCTGCTAGCAATGCTGTTCATTTCCCAAATCATATACAGGCCAAATGTCGGGCTCACTTTACCTCCCTGTCTTTTAGATTGACAAGTTGGGTGGTGTAGTGAAGTGGAATTTGACAAGCCTAGGACTCTGAGTTTTGTCATCTTTCTGCAGCCCGCAAGCAACAGAGATGACTAAGATAGACAGAGGGAAAATAACTTTTGTTCACCTGTATCATTCATCCTGCCTTCCTTTCCTGCCTCCAACTTCTAGTTTCCCTTACCTTTCCTGACTCCAGCTGTCACATGATGTAGTTCAACAACATTATTTATGCTTCTTAATTTAGCTGTCATATAATGTGGGAAAGTATATGAAATTAGACAAGGAAGTTCATCACTAACTGGTCTGCATTTGCTATCTGAGTGAAACACTTAGTGTTAAGACTGGGTCAAGACTGTGCTTTTCTTCAAAGATGAAAATCCACTGATTTTGCAGAAACTCTGCATAAGTAAAGAAATCAGCTGTATAGTTTCACAGTAGTGGCAATAGGAACCAGACATCCAAAGTGGTTACTACCTCGAAAAGCTACACCACAAAAAGTTATTACACAAAAAGAGAACAAACGCATTGCAAAATACAAAAGTAGTTTTGATCTAGATTTTTTTTAAGTATATCTATGGTCGAGAGTACATACTGTACAGGATAACATTACATATATGTAAAATTATACCCAAATATGTGGGGTTTTTTTTTTTACTGTTTTCCATACTATTTTATGCTTATTACATTTAAAAACTGGAATACTTGTTTAAGCTTCTTGCTCCTTTTGGATGCTAAATTTAATAACTATGTTTGCACTGTAGGACCCCTGGTTCCTCCATCATTAAAATCCCCAATCATTAATATAAATATCTTCCTTCCACATCAAACCTCAGTTAGTTCATTTACATTTTAATGATATAGAAATTATTAAAATTAATGTGACTCCCTTTACCGATTCTGTTTTTTAATAAATCCCTTTATTCTAGTTTGGGTTGTGATATGCTGTGAAAAGGATAGCAGGGTGTAGGCAAAAAAATTCTTCTACTGGCAGGAGCATATAGAGAGCATCAGTGTTCTGTAAGCATCTTCTGTGGGAAGCTGCTGTCATTGGTATGACAGCCAGCGCCTGTCTAACTGTTCTGTAATGAGAATAGTTATGGGCATGGCTGTGCTCTACTCTCTGTGTATGCTGTCACAAATGAGCTGTTAATGAATATGCATTGTACATGGCAGTATAGAGGGAGCTCACGTGGGTGTTACCATTCTGGGCAGGTATGCTACTGAGATGAAAGGAAAATATGTTTTTATGAAAAGAAGAGACCACCATACATACTGATGATTAAAAGAAGTAATTAATAAACATCTGCAGAATTTCAAATTTGGTTGATTTGATGACACAAACTATATATATATATATATATATATATATATATATATATATATGCACAGTGAATAAAAAAATATGAGGTTATGCTTTCCCTGCTAGCCCAAGATCAGACAACACACATGGCGGTGTGTGGGAAAGACCCTGTGTTTTGAAGTGCTAATGGGTTAGATCATTACTCAGCCTGCACTGCAGTCTTGACAGATGACTGGGTTTACTGATGTAGCCGTATATTTGCAACAGTATGCTCGCTGCGTTTCAGCTGCATTAATGAGCTCTGTTTGTCTGGCTCTCAGTCTCAGTGCCTCTCACTTACAAGCACACATATCATTAGCTGAATGAAGAAACTTCACATGATCACATAATGTGGCCCCCAACAACCCCTCATGCCCAACTCCCCATCAAGCACCCACAAAGTCTGTTGAACCCTTCGGTTGGCCATTTTTTAAGCAGAGTAGTACGAGAGTTGCCTCACGATAACAGTAATGATTTTGCATAATCGCACATTAAGGACCTGCAGAGGGAGAGGAGGAACAAGAAAGACAGAGGAGGGTAGTGGGCACAGACAAAATGACCATCAATAGTGAATTCCAAATTTGCTGCGTCTCCCTGGCTGAATTAGAAGGCAAAAAACTGCCTCAACCCCTTGCTGATTCGGCACGTCTTTCTTCATTGTGGCTAGAGTGCCCCCTGCTGTTTAAAAACAAAATGAGTTAGACTTTATTCAAGAGACGGTGCTCCCCCGCAAGCTGTCCTTCATACTGATGGACGAAAAAGAAAGTGCAAAAAGAAATCAAGGGTCACAGAGCATCTTTGACTTTTTCTACTCCCATTTGTCCTTTATTCAACCCTCTGGCATATTCAATGGGTTCCACTCCGGTGAATCACCAGGAACATGTTGTCTTCTGGATTCATTATGGTCCATCCCTGACTTCACCTGTCCTCCCTGCCCCCATGAAGCTTGCCATGTGGAACAGAGGTGGGACAGAGATTTATGTGAGCTGTTTGTGTACCCCTCCCTCAACCATTCTCAATTTCCGCTTCCCCTTGCTCAAAGAGATGGTAAATTCATGGACGCATTCTAAAGCTCTAGTAGAGCAGAACTGTCCTCTCCGTGCAGGGCATCTCATTTGCACAGGTTGGAATAGTGAATGCTTCAGCAAATAACTCCAGTAAATACATAGCCGATAGGTGGTAGAGTCAGGGGTTCGGGCCAGGCTGGCAGCTCGGTACAAGGCCAGTCAGCAGGAGGGCCGGTCAGCGCTCTAGCACTCTTCATAAAACCCAACTTGATGGATCCCTCCTCCTGAGCAGTGATCTATCACGGGCAGCTGCTGGACTCATAATAAAGTTGTTTGTGCTGCTTGGTGCGGTGTGCATATAAATGCACTCATGAGCTCCACATCGCACTACATCTTCATTTCGGCTCATCTGCACTGGCAGCAGTATATTACAGGCAAATAATTGTGATGACCTGCACATTTTTGCGCCTAGGCATGTTCATGCCTGGGCGCTGTGCACATATAGAAGGGGTGGCACATAAGGATGAGATGGAAATCTTAGCCAGTGGTGTATTGAGGGGTATTTCTCATCTCTTGCGAGCCCACTATCCCTGAATGAATGGGATTATTGAGCAGAGTGTTAAATCATGACCACAGATGCATGGCTAAGTGCTGTGTGTGAACACAGGTCAGCAGTGCAAGAGGGCCAGCCTCTATGATGTATTTAATGGGAGCAGCGGGACGAGCCTTTATTGGATGATTCATCAAGGGACTGGCATGGTAGCTGGGCTAATATTGACCCTCTTAACACCCTGCTTGGATGGTCAGTCAACCACAGCCCTCCATTAGAGCAAGCCTGCTGCTGCAACAACACCGCAAACAGAGGCCGCATTCATAGCCACCGGCATAGTCAACTTCTCCCACCAGCACTCACGTCCTTAGTGCATTTTACGCCTCTTTTTATTACAAATATATATTTTGATAGTAAATAATATGCCTGTAAAGCATACACCTGTTTTAGTATCTCATGCAATTTTATGGGGGTGTTCTCTCTTAAACCCTTTACGAGCATTTCAGAGGTGGAGAGGTAACTGAAGGGAGTGGGGATGCATACTGGACAGGAGGGGGTGGTCTCAGAAGGGGGCGGATGAATAGAGAGGGCTCAGAGCACAATGCACCAGGCAGTGGACAAGCAAACACTGATCAGAAATTTCAGTTCCTTTTTATCCAGCACTGCATGAACTTTTATACACAGGAAAATAACACACTGATGGCACGGCTGTGTCCTTTTTGTAAAACCACAGCGAGCAAATTGAAAACAGACTGAAACAGAAATAATTAAATGTCTCTGTCGATTCCAACAATGTAGAAAAAGTTTTGTCTGTGGCAACAGCTTACTGGCCTTCTAAAATCCAATGCCTCCATGAAATTCCCATCCCGCTTTTAGAAATCCACAGGACGCACCATCATAGTCGTCATGGTTGCAATCAAGCTCGGCCCTTTCCAGTAATACCATTTGATGCCATTGTAACGCATTACATTGGAGATTCCGGCATAGTAGATCCCATTTAAATTGGATGGTCCACAGGCTTCAAACCACCATCCTACAACAACAAAAGGTCAGTAATTAGACTCCATTCAGAAACGCCACTGAGCCAGTTGGTCCCTGACCCACTGACTCCCCAAAACTCTCACATGGATCTGAGACAAATATTTCAAGGGCATTTTAATTCAGGTCACCATGATAACTGTACATCGAAACAAATGTGTTTTTCGGAACTCCCTCTGTCTCCTCGGTTACCGTGGAAACAGAAGATTGTGTCGCAATACAGTAATTTATGGTAATGTGATGATTTTTGGCAATAAAGAGATCCAGGGAAATTCTTTTGCATAGTTTAAGTAATGAGTGGTGTATTACAGGCTGAGGAAACTGAAATGGCAGACAGAGATACAGGGTCAGAACTTTACCCCCAGAGGCCATCTGGGCACACTTGCAGCTGCACTGGTCGTTGTCCCGGTCCTTCGTGCTGAACATGGTGCCAGAGTGGGTCAGGCTGCTGATGCGTCCAGCTGTACCACTGAAACCTTGTGCGTGCACACTAAAAACAGTGCAAGAATCTTGTTATAGAGTTTTGAATTATAGACAGTTACAAAGTTACAAACATTTCAACAAGAGTCAGGGTCAGCTTAAAATATGATGCAGTTAAGCTTGGGGAAAAAAACACTGGTTTCACTGCTTGAATTAAAAATTTGACACTGTCTGGCTATAATTTAAAACAGGAAATGGTCTGAGACTTGGTCACCGTACACACACACAAAACCTTTCTCTCAGCTAAACTCTGCATTAGCTCAACTGGAAATCATTTTGCACATTAAAGTCCCATGACATGATATTGCAGAGGCTGTGATCCAAATCACCATGCTAGGACTCATAGTATCAGTCACCACATTTAATTAGTTTCTATTTTGTGTAAAACTGCAATGAAAACCCGCCTTGTGTCATGCGACCATTGTTGACAATTGTGACAGATGCTGTATTGTTTGATGTTGTGTTTATGTTTCATGCTAAATTAAACTTAGAACATCAAACATTGCAGGATCTGTTATGACAATTACTGGTAATGGCCACATGAAACTGTTCCATTACTGGACATGACAGCTTGTGGCAGCATATGACATGTGCCATGACATGTTTATATGTTTACATGTTATGTCAGCGTGGTAGGGTTCTAGCGAAGTTAAAGCAAAAAAAAAAAAAGTTCTCTATAGCATCACTTCAAAGAACCATTTATTTTCAAGAACATTGGTGTCACAAAGAGATCTTTCACTTCGCCTCAACTCATTTAATGCATTCTGCTCAGCTGCGCCAGGTGACCTCCATTATGCATAATCTATTGTCTGCAATGATTCGGGAGGTATGATTGTGCGTATTGAGCATGAAAAGTGCCCTAGAAAGGACCACACAGCTAGGGACTGCTGGAGAGCGTATTGGCTGGGAAACATCCTTGCACAACAGGTCATTTGGCTGGCCATTCCCATGTGATCACAACACACCAGAGACAGTGCCAGCATTCTCAGCATGCAAATAAAACTCACACATACGGCAAGAGGTGAAATGGGAACCAAGCATGTTGGGATTTGGCAAGGGGCTTCGGAGCTCCTTTCCAGGTTGTTTAGGTGGTGAGCCACACACGCTGTTTTCCAACAAGCCCAGATTTAATTCACTCATAGCACTCAGTGAGCCTCATTCGATTCAACATACACCTAAATCAGATTTCAGTTCATCTACTTTGAGTTCAATTTCATTTTTTCTGTTGTGCCGCACTAGTGGTATAATCATGCCCTCAAGAAATGCCTGGTGCTTTAGCTGCAACAGTAAGAGAAGGATGAGATTTGTTTGACCTGGCAGTTTTCTGGCAGAACCAGGTGCTTGAAAGTGGTTGTTTTGGTTCTCTCCAGTAGGTGAGTCTGCGCTTGGGATCGGTAGGCCAGCAGCTGTGATGGGAAGCTGAATGGAAGGCAAACAATGGCAGTTTGCCCTGCAGTGAGCTCATCGTTTTGACTGATGTACTTAAAGATGGCAGAAGCTTCTTTTGGCATGAAGGCAAAGAGAAATGTGTAAAAAGAGGCACACTTAATTCACAGTATAATTATCGTTATCACACCATAGAGTAAGATGAAGTAAGAAGCAAACTGGAGGGATGGATTTGGGAACTGAATTTTGTTGTCGGCCTGGGGAGGAATGCAAATGTACAGGGGTGCCTGGCCATTACCCCGACAGGAACTTTAAAGACGTTGCATTCAAATACATAGACTTCAATATAAAGTTCCCCTCTTTGAAGCTACAACAGCTTTGAGTCCTCTTGGAAGGCTTTCCACAAGATTTTGGAGTTTCTGTGGGAATTTCTGTCCATTCATTCTGTAGAACATTTATGAGGTCAGACACTGATGCTGAACGAGAAGGCCTGGCTCACAATCTCCAATCCAGTTCATCACAAAGGTGTTGGATGGGCTTGAGGTCAGGGCTCTGTGCGGGCCAGTCAAATTCTTTCACACCAAACTTTCTGGAGCTTGCTTTGTCCATATAGTGTATTTGTCAGCCTGGGGGAGGGTCCATTTCTGCTGTTTCTGCAGATGAACTGCATATAGAATGCTTTAGATCACAAATTGATTTTCATTTTTTAAATATCCTACGGTTGAAACTGTTTCAACAGTAGAGCAATACTGCATGGTTTGCATGATTTTCTGGCATCATCTTTTCTCTGTAGTGCTGTAAATTACAATTGAATTACACATCGTATATCAAGCACTGATTACCATTGTTGAAAGCTACTGTAACCATATTAACATTTAAAAACTGAAACCACAAAGCAATAAACAGAGCATTATTTTCTGATTTAATTGTGTCTATACACTCTTTTAATCTCTCGATGTCCATGTCTAAATGCTAAAGATTTGTTTCAAATGAATAATATTAACTCAATTTTCACCCATTTGGCCATGTCCCTTAATTTATCATATTAATTGTGGTCCTTTGATCTGATATTTTAACAAAACAATAGAGAATGCTAATTTGATTAGTAAGAAAATGACATCTAATCAAAAGTATTTAAACTTGTACTGTCTGATGTTAATACAAAAATCATACAAAATCACCTTAGACCACTTTTTCCACGACATGACCACTCAACCTGCTCGACAAGAAAGGGTTATTCTTGACCCAAAATGTCCATGTTCTCAGAATATCACAGCTGAAAGTACTATTGTCCGAGCCGGAAAAAAGTTCCATACCTGTACTTCTTCTCCTCTCCATCGATGTAGAAGTGATCATACTGAGAATAGGCCTGGTTTCCCTCTGTATCTTTGAGCTGGACCTGCAGAGTGTAGTCTTGGGATGAGGTGAGCAGGTGGATGACATCATTTCCTAGCCAGTATTCTCCTGAGGGGTCTCCGAATCCCTGCATAAGAGGTAAATATTCAAGACTTTTGCCTGCCATCGGAAGACATCTGCTTCTAATTCACCTCCGCACTTAAGCCCAGGAAAATGTACCCCCGTAAAGTGGTTTAACATACATCGTTTCTGTCTGACTGCGCTGGTAAATGAACAACATTTGTCCAGTGTTATTTAAATATTGTGGCTAGGCACCCAAACACCTCAGTGCAGATATTATCAACCATCTAGGGGGGCCTTCCTAATCCCACGCTCCGGCCGGGGCCAAATATTTATCATCCACTTGTAAAAACATTTTCTTGGAAAATAAATAAAGAGCAAAAAGGAAGAAAACTGTTTTGCACTTTGCAGCCTGTTGTGAGCAGGGTATTCCCAGAGTAGCCATAGTAATTTATCTACTGAAGTGGGTGAGAGAAATTACCTCTGCTGCCTCATTTAAAAGCCTAATAAGGACCCATATCTAAGGCAGGGCTTAAAGACAGAACATCATTATATTACAGATACGAGTCATAGCTTTTAAAACAAGTTTTAAAACTCTAAACTCTAAGCTAGGTATCATTAAATCAGGGCTTTATATCCAGGGTGTTGCATTTAGCTTTGTCCAGCAATTAATCAGTAACACCAAACACGCTCCATAAAAGTATAATGGAGTGAGCTCTCTCCTCAGTGCCTGTTTGCTTCATTGAGTACACTGGAGGTTATTTCTAGAGGCTAACTCACATAAGAAGGTAAGAAAGTTAGTTCCAATTTGCTGCTGAGATCAATGCGGGGGAGTTGCCCAACCAGTAAGGAGTCAATGCAGGTGTAAAAACAGCAAGTGACACTAGAGCACACTCAAAACAACTCCCTTCCAAAAGGGGTCAGCAAGGGTCAGTAGGCTGTCAGTACTCAGCATGAGATTTGTCACATTAAAAATTAGGAGCTAAGCTCACCCCCGGTCTATCAAGAAAATGTGTTTTCAGTCCAACCAAGATAGAGTAATTTCCATAATCAAGTAAAGGCTGGTCAAGCATGCACATTAATCAGGGCTGGCCAGTTATGTGTGACCAGTAGAACAGGGACACTGAAGAAACTCACGATTTTGTATTCTTTCCAGCTTCGGTGGAAGTCCACGGAGCCATTGAAGCGATGCTGAAGAACAGTCCAGCCTCCTCCTCTGGTCTTCATATCACAGAACACCTAGTGGAGTCATTTTCCAAAAAGATTTTTTACAAGCTATTTCAGCAGGATAGCAGTGATGGTAAGAGGTCCTTTAAAAGTTTGGACTCATCTTCTGAAGATAACAGTGTGAGGTCTGTTTTGGCTTCTGTAGGTCAGGGTGTCCTGAGACTTCAAGGTTAGGGTGATATTTGGGAGACGTGTTAGAACGAGAATGAGCTACAGTTGAATGAGCTACAGTAAAAAGAAGTCTTCTGTGATTACTACAGCTAACAACAATAACAACAACAACAATAGGAGTACTACTACTACTACTATAATGATAATAATAACAATAATAATAATAATAATAAAAATATTAATTATTATTGTTATTATTATTATTGTTGTTGTTGTTGTTGTTGTTGTTGTTGTTATTATCAAGTAAACATCTTTATTAATCTCATTTACATGCTAGGCCGTTACATGTTAGAACAAGGCTGAGGTCCAGTTTAAAGTTGAGAAAAGTAGTTATCCATTACATTATTACATTATTACAACTACTTCTATAACAACAACAACAATGATAATAATAATATAGAGGTTTTATTTATCTGCACACCTAGGACACTGAGTAGTTTACATGCCATTCTATACTGATTCCATTGCTATCATGCAGAAAATAAACCTGTCGATGAAACAGAACTGTACTTCTGTGACAACTTCAGACGAACCTCTTGTATTTTGTGGGTTAGGGTGTCCTGAGACTCTACGGTTAGGGTGTTATTTGAGAGGAGAAATGTTAGAACAAAATTTAGTCACAGTTTAAAGTTAGGAATAATAGTCTACTGGTTGTTATCAGCCACTTTACATTGTTACATGCTACTCCTCCCTCTATGACCTAATATAGCTAATAATCATCATCATCATCATCATCATCAGAAGAAGAAGAAGAAGAAGAAGAAGAAGAAGAAGAAGAAGAAGAAGAAGAAGAAGAAGAAAAAGAAGAAGAAGAAGAAGAACGGAACTGGACTCTTCTGCACATCTGGGACATGTCATTCTGCACTGGAATCATGCCAAACTGAAAATAACTCTGTTGATGAAATAGAGTACTACTGCTGTGGCAACTGCTTAAAATCTTCAGAAAGGGAAAACAGCACTGCCAGCTCTTTACAGGAATCATTTAAAACAGAAGAACAGGAAGAAACTGACTGATGTTCTTGTCTGTATGAGGACAGACACTGAGATTATTATGGCTCCCACTATTGTATTTGTTGTTTTCCTTGAATTTTGGTTTTGATTATCTCAAAGTATTGTCTCGCATACTGGGAAACAGTTTCACTGACATCAAAACGCAGAGGAAAATAAAATGTTGTAGAGGATTCATACAGGCATGCAGAAGCCTTGTCATGGAAAACTGCAACCATTCATACCCGTTTGTGAGGCAAAAGCTATTAATCTCATTTTGGAACCGTAAAGTTGCACATTAAAAACTGAAAAGTGGACAAATCATGTTTTGAAAGAATCAGCTACAGTTTATGGGACTCTTCAAACTTAAACCATATTAGCATGTAAAATTCCTTTTCTCTTTCCTCTATTTGTTCGTTTATTTTATAGTGTTGCCAAACTTACCTGTTCATGTTGCCTACATTGAAAACCACACTATGTGATGCTGAAGGATGGAAATGTGTTAAAACCATATGTGCTGGAGCAATTTTGAAAGTGTGAGAATTTGTCCTATCTATGTAACTATGACCACAGTCGAGGATAACATCAGAGGATTCTGCTCATAAATACAACATCCACTTCAGCATCGATTCCTGGGATAGTTTGTTATTTTTGATCTGCAAGTGTTCTTGAATGTAAAACATCCAGTGTAAATAACAGGTTATAGAAATTGCTGTTAAAACAAGGTTAAAGACCCTTGTTTCAGTACATTACCATTCCTTGGCACAGTCAGAGCATTAAACCATGACGCTGGCCTCTGAGCATACGTTCTGAAAAAATACCAACCATGTTCTAATGTTTTAAAATATACTGCCTTTAATGTTCAACTCATATGGTGGAATTTTCCATTCCACTGATGCTTAACAGATTGATTCTCAAGGTTCCATATTCAAATTACCTTTGGAATCACAGGATGAATTCATTCCACCTCGGCTATGGCTTAACCTCTCTTTTGCATAATCCCTTGAGTAACTCTCCACCTCCACAGGTTTCATGGCAGACATAACCCAGAGCCAAATCATTCAGCAGTAGCCTACCCTTACCTCTCGGGAAAACTGTACTTGTTAGCATAAATCCACCCAGAAACAGTGCACAACAGTTATAGGGTTTTTCATTACAGAGTGAGTAACCTATTAGGACAAGCAGAAAACAAAGCCAGTGTTTTACCAAGTCATTACCAAGGCCAAACGTGAACGTAGTTAGTCCGCAGTCACTGGTGTTTTGCTTCACTGAACATGTTTGCGGGTATATTCTAAGTGTCATTGTTGATGGAACGCTAAAAGAAAATCAATGTACATATATTCGGAATGTCAGATCAGCTTGCGTTTTATTCTGCTTTCATTAATTATTGTTTTTTTCAGCATTTCTCACAAGTGTAGCCAATTTGTAGCTACAAGTAAGAGAGCACGAAATAAGTCAAACAATGTAAACTTCACAAAACGAGCCACCCAGTTTGCTGCTACAGGGAAAGAAGAAGGTGGTGAGGCTGCATCTATTAGTTTTCTCTTTGCAAAGCTGCTTTAGACCTAAAGTTGGCATGAAACTACAAAACATACGCCAAACACCTGGCTCGCATGCCCACGGGAAACATAGAGGAAAGGCAGAGAGTGTATTAGAGAAAAAGCAA
This sequence comes from Hydrocynus forskahlii, assembly GCA_037974365.1. Lineage (NCBI taxonomy): Eukaryota > Metazoa > Chordata > Actinopteri > Characiformes > Alestidae > Hydrocynus > Hydrocynus forskahlii. Next base: position 16,834,651 of record JBBPCX010000147.1, on the reverse strand, counting down.
TGAATAACAAAAACAATTTATTCCATGGCTTTTTTTCCTAAAGGTCTGTACCACAAAAATCTGCCAGAAATTAGATTTGATTGCGAGAGCTGATGGTCATTCAAACCACAAGCAGAAAAGTCGGGGACCCTTGGTTCAAAAGGCTTTTTACATTGCGAATCAGGCTCGCCTACATTAGAGCCTGCGGGGAACGCTTCTCCAGCTCCTTATTTTAGCCTTCTCATCCCCAGCATGACATTTTCATTCCACCCTTTGCAGAACAGTGTTCTAAACCGCATTATATTAAAACAGTTTGTCCTGCCAGGTTTTAATGTGATCGTTGAAAACAATAAAAAAATCTAAATGTCAACACTGCCAGTGTAACGCCTGGCTCCCTGGATAATCAAGATTCATGCCACCAAATGATTTACAGACTGCGTGAATAATTCAAACGCACTTTCTTGGTATTTCAGTGCTTGGAGATTTCATTTGAACCCTGTATTAGGGTTATTTATTTTCAGTGAACTATAAGCCTTTAACAATTGCTAATTATTACCTTAATTGTCCGTGTGTTATTGGCGAGGTGAATGCTGTATATTCCACTCTCAGTAATCCCAGACTTGTAGATGTCAGAACAATCTCGGAAGATTTCCATCTTCTCTTTAGAGGGACTGGTAATATCTGGGAGGGAAAGAAGAGATGCATTAGGTTCTGCAATAAAATATGGGGGATTTACTAACATGACGTGTGGAGCAATGTTACAACTTCCTATAATCCCATGTTGAGTGAAGCAACAGCCCATAATCCTTAAACAAAGCCTCCTGGCCCTGAGTCACTCACTCAGGTTTACCATAAACACACTCATGCTTTCCAGACAGCCTCATAGATGCTGAGGAGAGTTTGGCACTGACCGTTGCAGTGAGTGACCATGGCCAGCAGCCGCTGTACTATGTCAGAGAGAGTAGCATGCTGGCGCTGGAGCAGGGTGCTGTTGCGGATGGAGCTGGCCAGCTGTCCCTCGAGCAGGGTGACCAGGCGACTCTGTCTGTCCAGCAGCTCCTGCAGCTGCAGCTTCTTCTGCTGGATGACCTGTAGCTCCTGGCTCTGTCTGGCCTCCATGGCTGCAAATCGCTGCTCCAAGTAGCTGTGGTGCAGAAAGAGAGCAACACCAAATTCGTGCAACTTTAGTCACAGGCAAAAAACCTACAGACATCTCTACACTCTTGCCACACAGAGAAAATATTCACATTTAAAGGAATTCAGCAACTTTTATTCCACCTAATCTCTATCTATGCCATGTACAATATGTATTGCCACAATGTGAGAATCACATCAAATGCCCATATTGTTTCAAAAAGTAGTCTGTCCAAAAAGTAGTGTGAACTGAAACACTCCATCTTACTTCTTGTAACTGGGTGGGGCTAAGCTACTTTAGGCTGAAAAGACAAATAAATTACATTACACACACCACAGTCAAAACAGACTGCTTTTGCAGAATGGCATATTTTGAAACCTTTTACAATGTTTACATACTACATTATGCTTTTAAAAATGGATTTTTCATGAAAAGGGCCCAGTAAATAAAATGCATTTGCAATAAAATGCAGTGGCTGCATACTGTCAGAACATTTGTGGGGGAAAAACAATTATGGAACTCTCTTACTAATTCTGAGGTATCTGGAGTTGCATAGGTCATTGTTCCAGAGATGGTACTACCAAGGCAACATTTTTAATAAAGGGAGTTATCGTCCACGATAATAAATGGTTGATTCAGCAGACAAAGATTTTTGGGAAATGTTGACACATTCCTTCAATATTACTTGCAGATCCATAATGACCATGAGTATTTGCTTGTTCACCACACACAGCCATGAAAAAAACCTCAGACAGAATTACTGCACAGAGTGGCTGGTAGAGCTAAACTTCTCAGAAACACCTGGCCATTCCCAGGATTCACAGATGGTGCCAGTGGCTGGCCCTCTCCATCAAACCCAAAGGCAACACTTTGACAGTCTGTGAGGGTTTGCAACACATTGTGCTGCAAATGAAGACAATAAATCCTGCAGGCCTGATCTTTATGACTCTTACTAACGACTTTGTGGCAGTTATTTATTGAAACAATCCAGCCACATGGATTGAACAAGCCACTTTTGGCACTTCGAAAGACATCATTCCCTAATTCCCTCTCCCTACTCACTGTGTTAATGCCACCAGCAGGCCTCATGGTTAGGGATGAACATACGGTGATAATGCATCAGACAGGCTTTGCTTTAAATGAAGGAGCTTCGAGGTTTTACAATCTCACTTTACTTTATATATACAGCTCTGGAAAAAAAATAAGTGAACACTGGAATTTATTTTTAAATCTGCAATTCTGTGAGTATGACATCCATTCCATGCCAGTTTCTGTTAAATTTCTACACAGGCACTGAATACTGAACACCTGAATCAAATCTTATTTAATGAGGGAAAGTATAAAGCACCACTGCTGTAATCAACACTCTCCTCTCACAATGTGACCAGTTGGATGGCAAAACACTAGAGGTACATGAAAGGCAATTATTCCCATTTTGTTTGAGTGAACAAGAGATTTGTTTTCTTTGAATTATTCAAGCTCTGTAAATCACTGCATCATTTCTCTTAGTTTGATGTTTTGTCATTTCTCTTTTAAAACTATGCTTCAAAGAACAGTATTTTTATTGGGAAATTAGGAGATATTCCCAAATATTGTCAGCAGTTCTTAAAAACTATGGCAAAGCTGTTCAGTTACTTGCACCTATAAAAGATAAAACCTGAGAAACTGAACATTTTTGCAGTGGTCTCTTATCATTTTCCAGAGCTGTATATATGACCATCACTGTCAAACCTTATGTCTTCAAAATAGTGTAGGGGAGAAGGAAAAAAAAAACCTTTAAATTTAAGTTAATGTCACATTTTATGGTGCAAAGACGACTCATCAAAAGGAATTACCTGCAAAGTCATGACAAAAGTAAACATCTTAGGCATGCAAAACAACACCTAGGTAAGTCTGAGGCATTTTAAATGAAACTCCTTGGCCAAGGTGACCATGGGTATGCTTGGACAAATTAAAGAGCAGTCTTTGATGAAAAGTACATCTTGTAACTGGGGGTGGATCTGTTGTCCTTTGGGGTTGTGTGGGCAGCCAGTAGCACAGGAAATGTTTCTTGGGGAGATGGAAGAATGGATTACACTGAATGTCAGCAAATTATAGAAGCAAATACGACACAGGCAGTCAGGAAACTGAAGCTGAAAAGAGGCTGGCATCCACAGTAGGACGTGAAACATAGCTCAAAATCCTACGCAAACTACTTTAACAAACATAAGATCAAGTTTGAATTGACCCACACAGTCCTTGATTTGAACATAAAAAAAAATCAGAAAAAATGAAAATCTTCTTGAAGGTCTTCAGCATGCTGTGCATCCAGGAATACCCACAAATACTGCAGAACTAGAAGCATTCTGCAAGGAAGAGTGGGACAAAATACTTTTTAAAAGGAGGTTTGTCAAGAATAAGCATTTACAGATATAATTTATTTTAGACAGAGGTTGTGTTTTCTTATTCATCCAAAATTATGTAGGGTGCCCATTTTTTCAGCTGTATATATAGGATAGGAGGCATGAGAGTGAAAAAGTTTTACAGGGTAGCAGTGACACTGGATTCATTCATTTCTCTCTCATTCACTAGTTCCCTGTGACACCAGTGGTATATCTGTCACTCTGCTTATGATGAAGACACATCATTTATTTGTACTTCATGACGAGGTTAGGATCGCTGGCAGAGGAAAAACACATGTAGATGTGGAACAGGTGGTGTGTGGTCTGTTTTGCTCGGCACATTTTCTTCAGGAGTTGGAATGATAAACAACTAGAAAGGATAGTAAAAACAAGCACTCCTCTCAGACCAGTAGTGCCCTGCTCTCAATCATCTGACCCCTTGAAGGGGTCCCTCTCTGACTCCCCTTACATGACAGCGTGATAAGTCCCACCCAGTCCACCAGCTCATCTCGAAGGCAAGGTTTACAGAAAAGAATGGAAAGTCAGGACATACCATGGTTTAAGTGATTGGGCACCTCTGTCCCACTGAGGCCACACATTCATCATTCCTGGAGAAATAAAGGTCTAGAACAATGTTTGTACATAGTTCCAGAGACCACCAAAAACTACAACATAGTGTCCACGATGAAAAATCATTAACTGCTTTATAATACTGCTGTCATGATGGATGACCAAATAATTGGAGAGAGAGCCCCACTGCCATTATTGTAAATGTCTTGAAGCTTGATGCATGCTGGTCATGAGAAGAAATGCAAAGTAGCAATTTAAAACTTCAGTCTAGTGCCTGCATGCAACAAATCGATTTTTGTAAGGAATGTAATCTCTTCTAACATGTGAAGTGGGCTTTACCTGTTTTTGTCACTGAGATGAGAGACCTCCTGGGTCTGCTGTAGGAGTTGCTTTTCCAGGCGGTTGGTGGAGAGAGAGTATTCCAACAGCTGGATCTCCAGACGACTCGTTTGGTTCAGTACCTTTAAAAAGGGGAAGATTATGAGGAGTTGGAACATTTCTTAAGAATATGTACCAAAGAAAATGAAGCCCTCGTGAATACTGCATTAATCAAAGGACACCATTTTCTGAATTCCATCTCCTAACCCTCCCTTAAAAGGATCTATACAAACATTAAAATAAACATTTAATTGTACGAAGCTCTGAAGGCAAATGAGACAAGCAGGAGGTCTCCTTCTGCCCTGAAAGATAGGTGAAAGAGTTAGAAGTGATCTAAAGAAGAAAATAATGAGATCTTACACTTTGCTTATGTAAATATTATTCTGTAGGACTGCACAGAGATCTGTGAGACATTAGATCAAAGTGAGAAATCTAAGGGTTGTTTTTCAGAAGAAGGAGAAATTTGCTCTCACATTGAATCAAAGTCTCACATTGGTATCAGATAAAATGTACAATTTTGTTTCTATAATAATTATGTCATCAGACTTAAACATAGGATTCTAATATAGCCTCCTTTTGCATTTACAGTTTCTTATCAGGGGTTCATGCTTTAGTTATCATCTCACCATGTGTATGTGCTCAGCTCTATTTTAACAGCCACACTAATATAACAAACATCTGCCTTTGACAGAATCATCCAAATATTTTTTCAGGTTGCACCATATGCGCAAGGGACTGCTGACACAGGGATAACAAAAACACAAAAGAGGTAGAAAACACAACAGTGTGAAAAAAAATCCCATTTAGAGAGGATGTACAGTACACCTGTTTTAGTTGGGCTGTTTTCATAGTCTTCTGTCAGTTATCCAACACCATTCAGCATGTTCACTCAGTCCCACCGATTGCAGTAGACGGTGAACCATAAATTTGAATGTGGAAAGCTCAACTTACAGCTAAGTGTGGATGGATTTAAAATGAAATCAATTTTGTCTATTTACCTGCCTCATATAAACCTTCTCAGACTGAAAACAAATCTCAGTCACTCTGGCACCTAACATTCAGTTAAAGGCAGTTGCTTACAGACGAACGCATGAAGAGATTCAGATGATGTGACCAGCATGCGGGAGCTGCTGCCTGGACTCATGCTGGGGCTGGGCAGTTGTTACATGAATCACAAAGAAAACATCCTTTAACGTGCGAATGCCATGTCTTATGTGTCAGCAGATGCTGTCAGTCTTGCTTCATCTGGCGCACCTGAGTCTCCACATCTGTCAGCTTGCGCGTGTGCTCTGCTGACTGGCTGAGGAGATTAGTTCCTATCTCCAGCATGGTGGCCGTCTGTGTGTGAATGACATTCCTCTGCATCTCCACCATCTCCGAGCGCACATTCTTCTGGATGTAACTCTCCAGCTGCAAATATGACAGGGGACACATGAGTGAGCTCAGACCACCATTTCAGTCCAAATACACATCTGCTTCTACCCACAGCAGAATAATCCATTACAGCAGGACAAGCCAAAGACTTTTCTGCATGTGCACTGATACGAAAATCAGAGTGCTTCTTTACTTACTTTAAAATAACACTGGAGGTGATTTACCTGCTCCGGCGCACCTGATTCAACTCATCCTTTAAGTGTCAGATCTAGCGGGACTGTTTGAGTTGGTTAATTTCAAAACTGTACTGTATACTGGCCCTCCACACAGCATTTACTGTAAAAAATGCCGAAAGTCGAAAGTGGACTTTTTGGACTTTCTGGAAGACTTTTTGAGGTTCTGTTTCATTTGTCATAAAGTTACACAGCCTTATTCAATAAGGAAATCATACTGATAGTTAGGTGATAGTGGTTGTATGATGGTGTGGTGCCTTGCTGTTTCAGGACCCGGGTGACTTGCTATGAATTCTGCTCTATACCAGAAAAACTAGTAGGAAAATGTGCTTTCATCAGTCTGAGCTGAAGTTCAAGCATAGTTTGGTTATGCAGCAAGGGAACAATCCAAAGCACAGAAGCAAAACCACCAGATTGGCTTAAAAAGACAAAATTAAGGCTTGGAGGGGATTAGTCAAAGTCCTTACTTGAACTCTACTGAGATGGCTGAGGGAGAACGTTAGGCAGGTCGTTCATGTTCAAAAGCTCTCCAGTGTGGCTGAATTAAAGTAATTCTGTAAAGAACACTGGGCCAGAATTCTTCAGTGACGTGAAGGCTGACTTTCAGTTACATAAAGTATTTGGTTGCAGATGTTGCTTACTAAAGGTCTCAGTTATTATTTGGTTAAGGAGCAATTACTTTTCACTTTTCTTATTCAAAAGGTGTTTTGCATTTCCTTGTGTTCTTTGTGTTTTTTATTTAACTTTCTAAAACAAATTAGTGTTTCAATGATGCAAACCCCAAGGAAATCAGTCACTTTTCGCTACATTGTACATAATTTCCACATGAATAAAATTCTTCCCGTCAACATGATCATTGCCATAGGAAAGTAAATCAAGAGATAAAACTATGTTGATGTAATCAGTTTTATTCACATGGTATGGGGTGCCGTTTGTAAAAATAGCTTAACAAATTTAGAGGTGTCATTTTTTCATCGTTTAGTGCAATTTTCACATCTTTAGAGGAAAAAAAAAACAGTCTTACGATTTGGTTCATTTTCTTGCTGCATAAATGTTAAATGTTAAATTTAAATGTTAAATATATATCTAAGTGTTAAATCTAAATCTAAATGTTAGATCTTGAATCTAAATGTTGAACATATACCTAAATCTCAAATCTTAAATCTAAATGTTAAATCTATATCTAAATGTTAAATCTATATCTAAATGTTACATCTTAAATCTAAATGTTGTGCTCTAAATGTGGGATTTAAATCTAGCACTTTTACAAACGCCGACACTAAATGTGGGATTTTTGAGCTCTAAATGTTGAGCTCTAAATGTTTAGAAGATATGCTAATTGGCCACGCCCCATGATTACAATTGTCTGTTACGTAGAAGGGGGCTGGACTGCATGCTGTGATATCCCCTCACAAACATGGAGGGTTTGCCTTAAATTATCTTTAAAAATGACCTGTAAAATTTCGCAGCGCTAGGCTTTTCCCTGACCAAGCTACGGTGCAAAATGCACCATTAGACCGGGAGCACATTTAAAGACGGACGCGCCTTTAAATAAATTAATAACGAGGGGCACGCAGTCCAGCCCCCTTCTAAGTAACAGACAATTGCAATCATGGGTCGTGGCCAATTAGCATCTTCTAAACATTTAGAGCTCAACATTCAGAGCTCAAAAATCCCACATTTAGAGTCGCCGTTTGAAAAAGTGCTAGATTTAAATCCCACATTTAGAGCACAACATTTATATTTAAGATTTAACATTTAGATGTAGATTTAACATTTAGATATATATGTAACATTTATATTTAAGATTTAACATTTAGATATGTATTTAACATTTACATTTAACATTTACACAGCAAGAAAATGTACCAAAATGTAACACTGTTTTTTTAACACTTTTATCTCTAAATGTGTGACAATTGCGCTAAATGATGAAAAAATGACACCTCTAAATTTGTTGAGCTGTTTTTACAAACGGCACCCCATAACATGGAAATGATGCACACATTTAAATCAAGTAAAGTCACTGCTTTCAGTGTATGATCCTTGAGAATATGTTAAGGAAGAGTTGGACATTAAAAGATTATGGAAAGCACAATCAGTTTTGGAACTGAAACCACATGGAGGGAATTAAGCAATAGAACATGACCACTACTGAATTATTCATCTTCTCGTCAGAACTTGGCTCCCTTTTTTAGACAAATGGTCTAATCCAGCGCACAGTCATATGAGGACTAAGGGGAGCAGTAGCATTTCATCATCTATCTCCATGGTGTCCCTCTGTAACCAAACATCATCTGCACATTAAGACAACAAGACATTGTGGTTTTTGAAGAACACGCTGTGAAAAGCTGTGATTTCCAAAGTGCTGAAAAGTCCACATGTGAGTCCTAAACACTCATCTGGTTTTATGCATTATGGGTTGTCACATGTGGGAAACGAATGTGAATATTATGCAAGCTTTAAAGTAGGGACGCCATCCATCTGTGAGTAATAAGCAAACTCCGTATTGATGTGGCCTTTTTAAAGCAAATGGCATATGGAGGACAAATTCTGCCTGATTTCCAGTGTACCATGTAATACTAAACATGTCCTGGTGCATGAGTGCACTATTCATCCTCTGCAACATTGTTTTAGAGATTTTTAGCAAAACCCAAAAAAATCAACAAGCAAAAATGGTACATTGAAGGGAACAGATTTAATTTAAATGAACAGAGCATTCTTAGTCATATCCCAACACTTTTCTGAGAGAATAATTGAGTAAATTCAGAATCTTTTCATTGGGTTAAATGGACAGCCACAAGGATGAGGTTGTATTTAAGTGTCCATTTGCTGTCTTGCAATTTCGTACAAGCCATGACAAAACCAACCGGGTGTCCAGTGAAGCACTGACGGATGAGAAAAAAACAGGAAAACAACCGTGTCCAGCGTGGATAAAATGAACCAGCATTGCTGTCCATTGTGTCTGTCTCTCTCTCTCTCTCTCTCTCTCTCTCTCTCTCACTGTCTTTCTCTCTTTCTCTCTCTCTGTTTGTGCATCTTGGCAGTTAAACTGAGAGAGATAGAGACTGACATTCAAACTGAGGAGTTCTGTCAGGGAAGATTACAATGGATTAAAAGCAGCATTAAACAGAGACATCAGACAGCAAAATCTTTTATCACAATTACTAGCTGTCTTTCATTTTGGAAACACCATCCAGAACATCTCCATTACAGAAGAAACACATTGCTGCTTAGCTTAGAGGTCAGCTGTGGGCAGACCAGAGATAAAGCCTTTCTGGAAGACAGTATTGCTGGCACTCTAACAAACCAGTGTGACCAGTATGTTTTAACTGTCATTCAGATTCTTTCTCATTTACCTAAAAAAGATCTTAATGGGTGATTTGGAATTGTGAAGCGCTAATTTGGTCACAGGCCCCTGGGCTATACTTTGTGTAGGCCCCCAAAACGATTCATACATAATTCATACATAATGTCCAAAAGTGTATAATGTTTCTTCTAAAATCAAAGATGTTAATAAGTTCATTAGCCCTTTGATAGCACCTTATTCGGACACTATAGATGTTTTGTAGATGCTTATCTTGCATGCAATTTACATTAAATGGCTTATCTATTATCTTCGCCCTGTACGTGTTGGTTTAGTCATGCTGTCACACAGGTTTGTGTCTGTAGAGGCTACATCAAGGTTGAGGTGCCTTGAGGCTCCAGATAAGCCTTTACATTACATTTACGGCATTTCACAGACAATTTTATCCAAAGTGACTTCCATTCTCTAACTACAGCGGGCAGTCTCCCTGGAGCAACTTGGGGTTATGGGTACCCAGTTGCTCCAGGTACTTGCTCAGGTATCCAGTGGTGGTATGCTGAAGGTAGGATTCGAACCTTGGTCCAGAGGCAAGTATCCTATCCACTAGGCCACCACCACATGGATGGATTGATCCTTGTCTGGAAGAATAATAATTTTGGTTACTTAATGTCTTAACTAATGGCTAAATAATACTACTGAGTGCATAAAAAGTATCAATGTCAAAAATAAACAGTTTGTATTCTTACAAATGAATGTGGATGTGGAATGGGGATATTATTTCTTTACTTATTAAATTTCCAAATCACAGTGTTTTGTGTGTTATCACCAAATTATCATCTTACTAACCCTATCAAGGGGATAAAAGAGAACAGTTCAATAAGATTTAAACAAATGCACAACAAAAATAAATCATGGCTGCTTAGAATATTCCTTAAAAAACTTCTTGCAAAAGTAGAATTCAGTAAACTACAGCCACCTACAGATACAGATGTTGAAACTATCTCATTGTTACTATTCATTCTTGCCAATGTTAAGGTCAGGGTTTGGTTGTGGACCAGAGTGTGAATTTAGCTTGTGTTTTAGGTCAGGGTTAAGTTACTGAAGTGTACTATTCAAACAAAGTGTTGTGCAAAATTTCGCAACTTGTGGAATGGCACTAAGGATCTTAAAATACTGCATATGTTTCCTTTGTAGAAATCCGAGAGAGATGTAAAAGTGACATAGGCAAAGTGATGAAAGCCTAATGACGCTTGTGAGACAACAGTCTCTGGAGTGAGAACACAGACACTAGCTCTCCCAATTAGAAAGCTGTCAATATCTGTTCATGCACTTACATTAAGATAAACATTTAACCTTCCTTTGGAAGCCTATGTGTACTTTTCTTGAGGGCCTATGTGCAGTTTCTGAGGCATGGCAGGTGGTTTTATTTTGCCTTTTCCTTTTGTTCATATTGTGTCAATTAAAAGTCCTTCTATAAAAACATAAAGCAGACCCACACATACACAGACCCAACGGATGTGTGCATAGTTTGACCCCCTCGTCATGTTCTGGCATCGCTGAGTTTGTCTGCCCATAAGTACACAGCACTAGCCCTCCTGCCCCCCTCTGTATGTTTATAGAGAAATCTTAAGGGAGGCGGCATAACAGAGCCAAAGTTTCCACCGTCCAACACTCTATGTGTCAGACAGACAGCAGGACTATCCCCAGCTGGGATGCCTCAAAGCCTGAGAGTTACCTCAAGACATTGTGACACAACAGGCCGACATGAACCATGTCATTATGGTGAACAAGCAGAGAGGGCTTTGTATGAGAAACAAGAGCAAAAACCAGAGAGGAAAAAAACTGAATTGGACAAAAGACAAATGACTTTTGAAACAATGCATTTAAAACAATGCAATTCAGTCAAAAGCGACCTTCTCTTAGAAAACACAATGGAAAAAAAGTACAAGCATAAACAAATTCAAGATACATGTTTAGGCTGAATAGGGAGCTGGGTGGAGAGCCATTGAATAGGAAAAGCTTTGATGAGATTTCAAATGACCTTCATAGCAAAAAAACAACACCCCTGTAACTCCCAGACTAATCTCAACTATCCACACTATCATTAGCAGGGTTTAACTGTTGGTATGTTTACAGAGAACAATCAAAACACCCACATTAAATAGCCAGGCTGAAATGTGTATTTCAAAGATAAGTTTGGACGATGTAGGTCAGAGCAAGGGTTATTGCTGCTGTATTTATGACAGAGAGGGAGGGGGCTGCTCTGATAGAAAGAAATGCATTTGGCTCCAAATTATTGTCTTCTCATTCGAGCCATGCATGGGAATCAGGATTTCCCAGTGGTCTTAAAATATCATTTCAGACACTAACAACGCTGCCAGCATGCCCAGGAAGAGTCATACATTCAGAAAAGCTTCTGCAAACATTTTGCACAGTGTTATCAGAGATTCTCAGAACCACATGACAATAAATGTAGAACATGATGCCAGAATTATTTTGCAATGTATGTGCTAACAAACTTAAATGTAGCTTTCAAATTCAAAATTTCAAGTGTTTTGCCCACACCCCCACCCCTCAAAAATGTTGTTTTTAGGATCAGAATTATGTATTACTACTGAACTACATTTTGCTTCAGGATCAGGAGTATACTAATATTGAACTTAATACAACTTATAGAATAAGAATCTGGAGTATGCTACTACTAAACTAATATAGCTTCTAGAATCAGAATCTGGAGTATAGTATTACTGAACAACATTCAGCTTCTAGAATCAGAATTTGGAGAGCGTTACCACTGAAGTAAACTTAACTTCTAGAATCTGAGTTTCTAGAGCATTACTACTGAAATAAATGTAACTTCTAGAATCAGATTTCTGAGTGCACTGCTAACAATTTAGATTCAGCTCCCAATGTAACAATGTGGAGAAAATTGCTATAAAATCAAATTTAAATGTTAGTATCAGAACTTTGGGTGCATTGCTATGAAACTACATTTAGCTTCTAGAATCTAAAAACTGGAAAGTACTGCTAACCAATGAAATTCACCTTCAACAGAATTTGAAGCACTCAAATTGTTAACGTAAAGCTAGAGAGACAGAAACAGTGGGTGTGTGTGAGTCAGTAGTACCTTTTGCAGCCACTGCGTGTTGTTCTCAGTGACGCTCTCCAGTCTCTCCAGCTTCCTCTCCTGCCAGGTGGGCTCAGCTGTCTCTGGGGGCAGAGGCGAATCCCTCTGCAGGGAATTGGTCACCTGGATGTCCCGGGTCTGGCACTGCTCCACCTCTGGCAGGATGAAAGTGTAGCTGCAGGGGCCATGCTGCACCTGGTGCTTCTTCCTCTCTGAGTCAATAGCTGCCACCAGCGCTACTGCCAGAGACCCCAGAGCCAGCAGCCAGCCCATGTCGGGAATGGTGGACAGAGGTTATGGATGGAATATCTGCAAAAAAAATTGAGCACTCCACTGGAAACAGGTCAAATGAAAAGTAAGGTCCTCAAAGAACTTTTCCTAGGACCATTTCTCTTTTCCAGCAAGTTCTCTTGTTCTCCAAGTTCAACGTTTTCCCTGTTCCATGCCTTCCTTCTCTTTCCTATATTCCTTGGCTGCTGTGTTGCTCCAGGGAGAGCTCTTTTATGACATTGCACTCACAGTGCCGCCTGCCAAAAAAGCTACCGTGGTTTTAAGCACAGCAGAGCCAGGACAGATGGGACAGGGCGATTGCTTCCTATTCTTTACCCGCTCTGTGCTCCGGACGGCTCAATTCAGGAAACATGCTGAAAACAGCCTCTGTGTTTATTTACTCTCAGAATTGTTTTCAGTTTCACCTCCCTCTTTTGCTGAAGCTGCTCTTGGGTGACTTGCGTGAAGAGTCGAGTCCTGAACCTGAGGGCTTTTTGGACACAGTGCCAGAGCTCTTTAAGTAGTCGTCTACCTTAACAACCCCTCTTTGGACATATAATCACTCAACTTCCCTCCATCACTTGCTTTCTTTCGCCTCTCTTCCCCTCCCTTACTCAGGAATTGGCAGCAGAGGCCACACAAAAAAAATGAGCCCAGCACCCACTTCAGTACCCAGAGCAAAGAACATTCTCCTCTCATTAGACCCCTTCCTCCTATTTCTTTCACTGTTGCACTGACTCACTCATTCTCTCTTCCACCCACCCCCCCAATCCCCTTGCCATGACTTGCTCACAGAAGAGCTTCTCTAAGTTTAGGACAGTCTGTTTCTCAGTTAAAGCAGTTAAACATCTGGATGTAAGGAATATTTCATATCACCTGCTGCGAAGAGTAAATTCCATTAAAGTCGTAATTCCCCTCCTGTTCCCTAGCGCCTAAGTCCAAACTTCATCTCCGACACCTGATAAATAAGTCATACTGTTTAACTAAAGCACGACAGCTTGGTAGACCAGACAGTCTGGTGATTCACTCTGAAGATGTCCATTTGAGATGTATGCAATGAAACTGCTGCACTTTGAATCATGAAATTTATACTGGCTGCATGAGAAAATCTACAAAACCTACAAAATCTTTTCATCATTTCACCACATGGTGTTACTAGAATAATCTCCACCATATTTCACTTGTGTAAGACTGACTACAGTGTGGTATAAGTACATTTCGATGTGATATGTGATCTGAATGCTTCATTCATTTTCATATTTGTGGGTTTCATTCCGGAAGACAAGTGTCTAAATGCCTCTTTTTATTGTGTCATTTTGTGACATGAAAGCAGTAATTGTGTAGCCTTATCTTGGCTTATCTTTGCTTTTTACAGCAGAAGATTCTCGTACCTCACCTTTTCATTTCTCATTGCTCATTAGCAGCTCAACACGGACTCACAACATGTCACAGACAAATGGCCTGCAGTGTCTAATCAGAGGGGTTAACTGAGTATATTTCATTTGTGTTTTCATATGGGTTTTCATACAGAACAAAGTCTTGCATCATGTTTAAACCAAACAAAATACCCATTCTGAGCACGTATTTCACTTAAATGGTTCCAGATGATTGAGCGATAGAGTGTAATATATGATACAAGCAATTATCTGAGCTCTGAATGTTTCACCTACCTTCATTCAGGGTTTCCAAAGAAAGCATAGAACCTTACGAAGTATAATGTGTCTCAAAATTACTTCTACTTTACATGTTAATCTGCCAAATATTCCAGAAATGGTCCAAATGTCATTAGGCAGTCTAAGCATCTGGGCACATATAGGATATATATTACACAGTCCATACATTAGGTTACCAACACAAGCAGACACTCATTCTCCAGCAGACCTCCTCCCTTCACAACCAGAACATCTCCCTCTCATGCCCTTCTCCCATCCCACGTTTCTTTACATTGCTCTTGTCTTATGTACCTCTGCCAGGGTCATAAAAGCTCATTTGTCTTGTTACATCCTTTACCTCAGCAGTTAAATGAAAAAAGCATGCTAGGGGTGTTTAATGATCCACTGCATGGTGGGTGAGAGTACAGCAGCTAATGCGTTTCAAGTGTTTTGCAACTTTTGGAATGATTTTTCATAACATCCATCACTGAAAATGATCATAGCACGCTTGCTGTTTGGCACACACAAAAGGGGAGGGGGTGTTATGACTAAAAAGATTGATAGTGCTAAAAGCTTATGAATGTGACATGGTTTGTTTCACTCTATTAGCTGACAGTAACAGAGATACCACAGAGTCTTTTTTTTTAAATAATAAAATCAACTAGTACAGTACGGATCTTTAGATTTTGTTTCGAATTACCTTTTGTTGTGCAAAAATCAAACAGAGTTTTTTTGGCGGATGAAGTAGATTAAATGAAAGAAACTGGAACAAATGTTTTACTCCAACAGGCTGCAAAGTACCTAAATGATACAAGGACATCCAACCACTTCTTCAGCACCACCAGTATACTGATCACCGCCTGATCATCTGGAATCATTTGCACCTATTTCTTCACTGGTTCAGGCCATAGGTCACACTATATA
>JBBPCX010000147.1:16753563-16818621 GCA_037974365.1 Hydrocynus forskahlii | reverse complement strand
CAAAAAGACAGAAACTATATAAAAAGACTGAAACTTTTGCTTACATACATGAAGTCTGTTGCTGAGCTTGGCATAGAGCTGCAAAGAATAAACCAGAACACCATAAGCAGTCAAAATATTTTATGAGCACACAGTGTGTCATAACTTGTAAAACACAGCTATAAAGTGCAGCATAATGCAGCCTGTGGAGCACTGGATTCATTCACCTAAGTCCTTATGGCTTTGGTTGTATATCATTTGAAAACCCTGCAACTGTGAGAAGGATCTACCAAAAGTTTCCATTCAATTATCAATGATAGAAAAAACCACACATAAATACTGTATGTGATGCATGAGCAAAACTTGTCTGAGGCTTAGCTGTTCTCGTTTGAATGTTTTAGGCTCTCGTGTGCTTGTACTGATATCACCATCCTCTGAAGTGTGTTCCAGGCAAGCAGATTGCTGAATTAAGCCAAACCACTGCAATATTTAACAGATGTCCTCTCTCCTTCAGACTGAAATGTCAACCCCCAGCCCCTATTTCCTTTCAGCTTGAAGACTACCAATGAGAACATTTTCAGTCAGTTTCAGAGTTCACATGTCTCTTAAAGGCTGTTTCCCACACTGCACCATTATCGGGTGTTTTAGGAAGTGTACTGGTTCCTACTGGTCTAAAACCATACTCAAAAGCATTATTCAGTGAAATAATGATAAAAGTAGAAGTAAATGTAAAGTAATAAACAGCTAAACTATGAGTAGATAAATACAAAGACAAAACTCAGCAGCTGTGAAGTTGCTTAATACATGCAGTGTCCAGGATAATGACTGGAAATGTGACTAATTCTTTCTTTGGTTTCCTTTTTCGTCTTCAGTAAAACATTAAGAGGAAGAGCAAAGCATTCCAGTCAGTAGAACACAAAAAAGAAGTCATATTTTATTTTATTTTATTTTATTTTTCTTTGTTTTACCAAGGTAGTTACATCGAGACAGTAGTCTCTTTTGCAAGTAAAAGGCAAGTTATAATGCATTACAAAGCTAGCAAACTAGACTCATATTTATGGGTGATATCATGAAAGCTGCAGTTTTGCTGTCCATTTCATCTTCATTTTTTGTTTTCACCACAGGGAGTTCTCACTCCTCCCTGTTTAACCCTCATTGCTCACTAACAGCTCAACACAGAGCTGGCAACATGACTACAATATTAAACCCACAAAGAGCCAACGGTGCCCATATTAATTTGTTAAGAGTTACATGGAAAAAAGACCTTGTTTCAATACATTAATACAACTATCCAAGTCAATTTCCATTCCACTGGGAGAATATACTCTCAAGGGCATGCAGAAACACAAAAAGCATAAATAATGTAAAAAAGTAGATTATTGTCTTGACAAATCTACTTTATAAAATGACATATTTTTAAGAATATATTTATTTTTAAGAATATACTTCATTATCAGTATATGCTTTATGAAAATATTCAGATGTATACAGATGTACGCTATTTAGACTTATCTTTCCTCACATTCTTTCCTCATGTTTGGGAATATCCTAGGTAATTACTCAAATTGAGCATTACCCTTCAAAATGAGTGTATTCTTTAGGTTGATCTTGGACCTTTGAGCTGTGAAATTTGTCACCTATGCAACTGTGGTGTAAAGAAATTGCTTCTGTTCATTTAGTCAGGCAATCCTTACTGTGACTGATGCCATGGACACCTTTATTTAGTTTAGTCTGCTTTAGAACGGATTATATTTTTCTTTATCCCCAAAGACCCTAAATCTGTCCGGCTGGTCCTTTCACTAAATGACACAAGCCAGCCTGTCTAACAGGCCAAGCAGGGACTTGGCTGCTCTCTTGGCCCTGTCAAAGCTGCTCAGTCATGCAGAAGAGCAGCGACACCTTTTGTTGTTTCAACATGGAGGAAAATGAGCATTCAACTGCCTGATATTGCGTTTTTCTGTAGACCCATCACTCCACACTGGAACTAAAAACCAGCATACTGTCAGAATTTGGAAAGAAAGGGAAGAAATTCCAGGAATCAATTTCTTCTCCTACTGAATCCTGATTTGGACACTGGTGGCTGGCTCATGCCATCTCCGGGTTAAATCCATTAGCTAGCTAGTTTATCAGTGTACTGCTACAATCCAATGATGTCCAATAATAAGATAAATTGAATGTGTGCCAGAATCGGTGCTTTCTGCAGCTGTTAATGCTCTGAATACAATGCGAGTCAGGTGTCCCTGAGTGCGCCAGAGCAACCTGTATTACTGTTGTTCACTGTACTGCCATCAGTGCTGCTCTGTTGAACTCTTCTTCACTGCAGAAATGAACTCAAATGACCTAGTGGGTAATACATGCCAAGAAAACCGGTCTGTTGAACATGCTTATAAAATCATCACAAAGCGGATTTCCATAAGGCTTCACAATGAAAGAGCCATGAAGAAGCCTGACTGATCACAGGTTTTACTCCGCATTAGTCCAAAGTGCAAAAAATGTCATGGTGTTCCCCAAAACATTTTCTGAGAAGTTGCCATATAGACCATATGCGGTACAAAACAGTACTGGAAGCACCTTAGACACCTAGCCAGCAGTCGAGAGTTCGGAACGATGTTTATTGATTGATAGATTCCAATATGACTGCCATCTTAGATAATGACATGCATTATTAAATATCATATGTTTCATCAATATGTTTATGCTCTGTAGTACTGAACTGTATGGGTCCCATAAAAATATTGAATTTTGAAACCCCATCCTTGTCACAAATGGGGCGTACAATTCAGCAAATACAAGGAGGAGGTGCTGATTTTAAGAACCAGACTTCATAAACTCTAACAGAAATACAGATATAATCTAAGACAATGAGATGAAGAACAGACGTATAGTATAGAGAGAGACCATTTCCGTGAACGGCAGCGAGGTGATGTTATACCCCCCTGCACTGCACTGAATCCCCATGCTGACATAAAATCGTGATTGTATCTTTCTGGGTGTTCAGATCAGCCAGTCGCTGTAAATAGACGGTTTAATAGTGCTCATAAAAACTAGGCATTAAGAAAAAGAGCTCCAGATTTTCCAGACACTTGATACTATGCTCGCTCTCTTTCTCTCTTTCTGTCTCTCTCTCTCTGTCTCTTTCTCTCACCCCCCAAGCCCCCAACCCCACCCCCCAACCCCCAGTAACTATTACAGCCAGTAACTATTCAAATTGTTCTGATGTACACATAACTGGTTTAGTCTGTTTTAAACCCTTAATGAGCCTCATTAGTCACAGAGAACTGATCACAGTAAATTTATACCCAGAACCATTTCAAAGGTATTTGTAAGCAATTAAAGTAATAAGTAAAATATAATTCTGATGCTAAGGCTTGTATTGACTAAGTGATCTTTCAGCTGTTTGGGAATATTAATGCTAGCCATTCATCATTGTCATGAATGGTGCTGAATTACGCTGAGTACAGATTGGAGCTGTCTCTAGTAATGTCACTAAGCCCTCTGTAAGTAATTAGGCCAACCACGTAGGCACAGCTATAGGAAAGGTAGGCAGCTAAACATTAGCCCGCTTTGTGTCAAATTAGGTCTCTTAGCTTGTTAACATGTGTGTTTCTCCTGCTGAAGTACCGCAGTGGTCCTGAACATGTGTCGTGTGTCATGTATCAGCTTTAATGAGCTTTAATGTGGTTTCAGAGCCTTTTTGCAGGTGGGGGCATGCAACCAGCCATGTGTAGTCATGTAATACAAAGCATTTTATGGTTAAGGGATTATTGGAGCCAGGTGTAACTCTACCTTTGCCTTTATAGAAAGGGAACTTTATCAGGAATGGATGGGTTATACATGGCTCAAGTTTGATTGTGTCACATTGATATACCGGAATCAGAATCAGAAAACTTTACCTATCCCAGAGGAAATTACCTATATCACACAGTTACACAGAGACAATATAAAATATTAGGTGTAAATCAATCTAATATATCCAATAAAAACATAGAAATATAAGGTCAATAATGGTCAGATTATTTTTTCGATGAGTGAAAATAAGGCTGCACTCTCATATCTACACCTTTCTACACACTTTATTGCAAAATTATTGATTATTTACTATATTTAACACGCTGGAATAAAAAAGTGGCATGTACAAAAATGTTTATATTTTAAATAGAAGTTAAATAAAAGAAATCAGCGCTATTTTTCTGTATGTTATGTAAAATGTTAAACTCAGCAGAAATTGTGCACTAAAAATTGCAGGAGAATGGCACGTTTAAGTTTGTTCTCCGTAGAGGATGTATGTGTCAACACAACATGTCATTTGACCCGGGGTATACAAACCTCTGCACTGGGCTGCATGCATGCTCCTGCAAGAAGTTAGCTTCCTTATGTGCCTGTGCATAATGGTGTCTCATGTGTTACACTTTGACCTCTAATCAGTTGCCCTCTTCCTGTCCAGGAGCAAAACGGCTGGTTGTCGTTTGTAACACCTGCCTTGTAATGGAGTAAAGAGAGGGGCCAGGCTAGCAGGGGAGCTCCCAGTGAGACCCACATGTCCGGCTCGAGAGGTGCTGACATGTTGTTTGATTGGAGCTCGTTAGGAGGTTCCTGTCAGGTCTCTTAAGATTCTCAGAATAATCTATACCAGAGTTTTTAACACCAACTGACTTTTGTTGTGCTTTGCTCAACTGGAGAGTTACAGTAAGTGGTTAGTAGACATAAGCTTATACTCATTTATGGTGAAGGTGTCTCAAAGGACATTTATGCAATGTAATCTTTACTACCCGTCCCTCTCCCAGTGGTGTAAAATACGGTGGTAAAACCTGATTAATGAGGTCTGAATGTGAGTCCTTCCTGGTATTTTCTTAAAAGATAAAGGTTCCAAAGATGGTCCTTTGGAATGATGCCATAAGAATCGTTTTTCACACCCTAAAACACTTCTCCGTGAATGGTTCTTTAATGAGCTAATCTGTAAAAGTGACTGTGTGTATGAAAAGCTTTTCTTTAGCTTAAAGAACATGAAGAACCTGCATCATGTGAAGTTTCTATATCAGAAAAGAGATTTCCCTTGGAACCTTTGATGTTCAGGGTCCAAAGAGATTTCTTTCGTTAAACATCTAAAAAAAAAACATGAAAAAAAATAACATGTAGGAAATGTTATTATTTACACAGAAAGTGAATGGTGTGTGTCACACACAATTGGAGCACACAACAACATTTCAGAAATGTAACAATAAATTGAAATATTCTGAGATCCACTGTGTTGCCTTTGAAATATTGTGTACAAACCGGTCATTCTTCAGTGAGCCTTTACCGACTGATTTTGCCAGGCTGAGAGAGGAGAAAATGAGCACAAAACCTTCCCAACAGACTGATGATGATAAAAAGAGGTGCTGATTGCCCTAATTGCTTTAAGTGGGTGTTATCCCATCCCAAGAAATGTGCCCTGCGGTTTAGGAATTTCGATCAGACTCCAAGAAACAAAAGAAATCAGATTTGACTGGCACACAATAGCAGCCAATAATGCTTACGCTTCTTTATGCGTGGATCACCAGCAATAAAGTCTCATAAATCACACAGACTCTACCCAATTTATCTCTGGATTTTGACCAGAACTGACGTACTACTGTACAAAAAGATACTGGCAGTTATTGTCAAATAAAAAAACATATTCCGTGCTATTGCACTCAGAATTCTTTCGAAATCCTGTTGTCATCAGCCGCTTTATTTGTATATAACTGTTCAAGGCTCTTTGTCCAAAGCATCAGTGCAAGGTTCTGAATCTGAAAGTCAAATTCCTTTCAAGGAATGTGAAGAATTCTACCATAAAAACTCATTTCAGAAACATTAACTAAACTTTTGTGAAGAGGATACCAACATGGTCCTGAAATATTCTGAAAGAACAGTTCATTGTGAGTCTGAACATACAAACTTAAGGCCATGTGTTTACTGTGAATATGCTGTATACTGAGCCCTTGCGTGTAGTTTGTTCTGCTCAGGTCATGTTGGTTGTTTTCTCACTACCTGCTCCTGCATTTTTTCTTCTTCCATGTTGGCCCAGGAGGCTGAATGCGAGCCCCACAAAGCTTCACAGAAGGAACTACAAAAGCAGCTCCAGTGAAACCCAGATATGACATTTGTGAAAGCCTGTGCTAAGTGCAGGGCTTTGTAGCAGAAACTAGGTGATAAATAAAGGATGGTATGGGCCGTCCCACCCAGAGATTGTGAGTGGAGTGGAGCAACAGTACTTTTCACTCCTCCCTCAAAGCGTGATCAATCCGCTCCGGGTTCATTATTTCCCACCCCATTTCCACTCTCTATGATTCCTTTTTATGATCTTTATTTTATATCTGTAACATATGGAGAAAACTCCATATGTTTTTATATGTTTTTATATAAAAAACGTGTTAAACATCTTGTGCTGCTAATAAATTCTTCAGCAGGAACTTTGAATGATCACAGGCCAGAAACTGGTGTGTTAATGAATGCGTGCAGTTTTAACATAGTCTGTTTTACTATTCACACAGAAAAGTGCACAACACAAGACTGCACATGCAAGCAGTAACCGTCACTAATGTCTCACAGAGGTAGAGTATATAGAAAACACCATGAAAGTTTTGGAAGGCTTGAACAATCTGGTCCCCTCATGCAGCTTCTAATGCACCTGTGATTGGCCCCTACCACACCTGCATCTCTGGTTATGTCTGTGAATTCAACCAAATGACAGCAGTAGAGAAAGGGTGTCCATGCAGAGCTAAACCACCCCAAAGCACTTGTCTGTACTTCAGGATGCTTTCCTTTTTAGTCCTAAAAGGTAATAAACATGGGATACTTCAGAGGTGTATTCTAGCTAGAAGAGATCTAAAACCATGACCGTAAGAAATCATGAACAATGCTGGATTCGACCCCAGAAAGAGCACGCACAGATGCGTTCAACTTTGGACTAGAGAGTTCTTCAGAAGCATGAGAGACAGCTACAGCTTCCTGTCTCCGGTTCTCAAGTTTTGAGTAGTGCTAACACAAGATACACACAAACCAAAGTAAAGTGCTTTGGGATTGTAAACTTTTTGAAAATATCTCCTTGTTGACACTGATATTGGAGTTCTAGAAGAAGCCACAAGGGCCACATGGTCACTCCATCTGGATGCGGTTAAAGAACACACAAAGAAAAACCTCAAGTTACAGATGGTGATGTGATATGTAAATAAGTGAACATATGCATCTATGTTCAGCTCAGGGGAACATTAAGCCCAGTGCTGTGAGAACAGAAGGATGCATCTCACAATCCTTTGAGGTACTTAGCCACTTTCTATTCACTCGACATGCTAAGGCGCTGATGGGTACTTGTCCTTATTCATAACATCAATCAAAATTATTAGGGGTATACTCTTTTGGAAATTTCAGAGTGTTAAATTTTATTAAAAGAAAACAGCTGTTTGCTAATGCTTTTAGAGACTCAGCTTCATTTTTAATCAAAATGTTACACTTTACCTCGAGAGCCCCCTGTAAATTATCTACAGATGCTCAAATTGCTAGAAAACTGGTGAAAATCATGTTAGAGGTTGAGGTCTGGGATTAGACTTTGGGTTTAAGTTAAGGTCAAGGCTCGGTGTAGGTTTAAGATTCAAATCAATGCAACCCATTACATTCAACCTAACAATTAATTGCATGCACTTGATATTTGGGTGAGTGTTAGTTAAAGGCAAAGTGAGCATCTATGAAGTTTTACCATCACAACATGGGAAGAAAAGGTCCGGAATTATTTCCACAATAATAGTTACTTTTGTCAGTTGTGCCTTGTTTTTCAATTCTAAAGAAAATATCTAGCTTTCTATTCATTTATTAAGTTGCTGAAAATTGAATAGGCTCATTTGTTAAAAACATTTTGAAAGGTTAGTTCCCCCAAACCTTTTATGGACATTTTTCGATGTATTAATGCAAACATATGGTTAACAAACATTAGGAAAGTGAAATATGTGCTTACTTCAGTAGTTCTTAGTACATTCACTGTGTGTATCACTTCTCCAGGTATCCAAACAAACCGCAGCACACTTTCTCACACTAAATTTTAAAACTAGACTCTTCTGGGCATTACCCTGACAATGCTATTGAGTTATGCTGTTACGCTATTGGCTACATGCGGACTGTAAAGCTTTTTGGTTTGCCGGTATGCTTAATGTCTACCTCTGAGGCACTGCCACACACATGCAATAAATATCAATGCTACTGTGTGATTTACTGTGCAATATTCTACTATATTTTATTCATGTATGACATATTTCTGTCAGTAATGTCATATAATAAAGTTTCCATTCACAAAGGGCAAGCTTGGTTAAGTTTTATTTCCTGCATCATTTGAATCACAGAATAAATATGCACTAGTTTTATCACTTGTGATGTAGGAATTGATGAAAACATAATTTATGACTTAATGAAATTAATGACTGTATTCATCTTTGATGATGGTAAATTAGTTTGGAGAAATTATAACTCATAACTGGCTCAAGTCAACTCACATTGTTTTTGATATCAGTAAGCATCAGTTCAAGCTCTTCAGCATCAGTTCAAGCTCTTCAAGCTCTTTGACATGACAGACTTCAAGTCTCATGCTGAGAGTGAAAACCTGTTGGATATAAAGCTGATGTGTGAAGCCTGAAGAGACGAGGTTTACCACACTGTCAAAGTGATGTTACATGATAACCTATTAGAAATTATTATTCATTGTTTAATGGGGAAAAATGAAAAGTATAACAAAAAATACGTTCCCTTGAATACCAGGGCTTGAAATTTTTGTCCAAACTCAGTGTGACCCACTGGCTGGTGCAAGATTCAGTTAGATTCAGTCAGGCAAATTTCACATTGGGGTTCTCGCAGACCACAACCCACTTTTAACGCATTTTCACCTCCTTTACTTTATTTCTTCCTCCCCTCTTTCATAATCGTAAACCAGTGTTTAATCTTGGATGCTAGAGCCACACACTTGTGTGAGTGGATTCAGGATTATATGTCTATATGTATTGCGGTGAACATGAGAGAAAGAGAAGACGAAGACACACTGATGTACAAGCAGAATCTCTTTATTTCTGAGCTTCACAGCCTCGAATGTAGTGATGTGTCATGTGCAAAAGTATTGGCTCTAAGAGCTGATGCTTTGTAGTGAATCAGAAGAGCCAAATCCCTTCGAGTGAGAGCCGCTCCCCACTTTATTTCCTTTCGCTGCTCAGCTCTCTCTCTCGGTGACTCAGCTCTGTTCACGGCAGAACTTTTGTTTTGATTAGCAGCATGGCAGCCTTGTGGCCAATCACATGTGAGGATATAAGATAATACCATTATGTGAAAACAGAGAGGGCGACCGACGCAACAGTCAGGTGGAACGTCTGTCCGTTCCCTCAGTCAGTGAGTGAGACAGTAGACAGCGCTGAAGAGGAGAGAGCGAGTACGTCGCAATAACACGTAAATATGACTGACACCCGTAAACGAAGCAGCATCTGGCTGCAGTTTAAAGCTCGCGGGAATAGCAGAGCAGAGTGCCTTCACTGTAAAACAAAAACAACAGTGAGAGCAGGTTCAACCACAAACTTGCACAGACACATCAGAACTGTATGTCCCACAGCTGGACATACTGTTTGATAACTGAGTTTGGTTTCGTTTCTGTTCGGTGGAGTTGTTTGCAGTGTTAAAATGAAAAGTTTGATTAAAATATTAAACTAAAGTAGGAATGTCTGCTTTTGTAACAGAACAAATACACAAAATTAAGCAATTATAAGTCTTTTCACTAATTGCAAACGGGTTTATCAACACACAAAGCATTCATATTTGCCAAGTTAGGCTAAAATATGAGGCTACAGATGATAATAAACTAAGAGCCGCTTGGGAGCCGAAACCGGCTCTTCTTTGGGAGCCGTGCCACAAGAGCCGGCTCTCTGAAAAGAGCCGAACTTCCCATAACTACTCGAAATACAGGGATATGTCACTGCGCCCCCAGCCGACATATCCCCAGTACAGCACCCAACTCCGCCCCTTTACTTCGTCTCGCCCGCCTCCCTATTCCAGCAGCTAACGTTCTGCAGGAGGGTGACTGATGAGACGGGCTCAAATACACACAATAACACCATTGAAACACATAATAACACATTACACTACACAACACACTTCAAACCCCCCCCCCACCCAATCACAACAAAGGTCATATACACATATGACCACATGTGAATCTTAAAGGCAAAGTAACAAAAACAGCTTAGGCGAAAGAGAGATTGGAAAATGGTCATTGATCATGTAAAAACGCATTTGATTGTTTTGGTATATAAAACCCACATAAATGTCATAAGTGGACTTCAGGGGAAAAATAGAAATTTGAAGAAAACAGGACATGGGCCTTATAATATCTGTCTGGTCAGGTTCTTCCAAAGTTTAGAGAGATTCAGGCCAGCTTGGACATAATGTTGTGCATCGGGTCAGCTTGGAAGGAAAGTTCTCAGGCCGGATTTAAGTTTTAACCAAAATTTCAGGCCTGATTGAAGTTCCACTCCACAGAATTCCATGTTTATCTCCTGAAAGATTGAAATGCTTGTTTATTCTGTGATCTAATTTCTTTCATTGCAATTCATAACCTTCTTTTCGTCTGGCATTTAAACTGGCATTGACCCGAGGAGGATGGTTTTTCTTTTGGAGCCCTTGTTCGCTAGCGTTTTATCTTATGCTCTTTTTCTGTCATTATCACCCCCAGCTACTCATTAGGGGACAAACTTGGACCTTCTGGAAAGCTGCTTTGTGACAACTGAAGCAGAGACTCTGAATGTATCCTCTATACAAGGTGTGTTTGAGTCTTTTGTGTTACTCTCTCACAGAAATTCTCTTCAACAAACATTGTGCGAGGACATATGTGACAATGTACTGTGGAACAATTGAGTGCTTTGAGAAAAGGTGATTTCCTAAAGCTCTGCATTTACTGCCGAGAAAACTGCACCATACGTTGCAAAAAGAAACATTATTTTTCCCTTACATCAACAGGAACATGTGCCAGTCTGAAGGCATGTTTTCCACCATACCCTGATATGAAAAAAAAACAATTGTCGTTAATAATATACATGATTTATAATAGATAACGTCAGTCTCGGCATGGATCACTACATGACCTACAACTGCCCTGCAGTAATGCGTGATGGGAATATAGCTTGTGGCTAAGCAAGCACATGTGCGATCATATTAGGATCAGATTTTGCCAAATCTGTGAAATATTTCCCCTCATGACTTTTGGGACAGGTCTGAGCCAGATTCTACAGCTTTCTGCCTCTTTACTAGGCAACCCTCTAAAACACTCAGCCCAGGATCATTGATGTTTCCTGGAGTTTTCACTGCAATGACTTGCTGACTTTTCCCACCAAACTGAAGTGTGACCAAACACCACTCAGCAAGATAGTATACGGGCCAGTAATAAGAATAAATCTTATGCATGCTAATAAGCAGGGTCTTTAGCTCTGTGATATACACTAAAGCTTATATCTTATACCTTAAAAGATTTTATAACTGAAGACCTTGAGTGTTAGAAGTAGTTACCTGAAGCAGTTATTATGTGGAAGGTAAAGAGTAGCAAAAAGGTACTTTTGATTGTTCATAATACTGTGAACCTTCACACATCATAAAATTCTGAGGCTACCGCAGCACACTCCTACAGACAGCATAAAGTGCGTGGAGAGAAATTCAAAATGTATGTGTGTGGGGGGAGAGTGTTTTAGGATATTCGATGTAGTTTCCCAGTGCAAAAGATAACAAATGATCAAATTAGTAAAAAGAAAATTGGCATTGAGAATACAATGTTTAAATGGGATAAATAGCTGAAATATGTGTAAAGTGGCCGTTAGTCACGCATGAACACACCACAACACGCAGTGCGAACAGTGTGAAATTTGTCTGGACCTTACTCAAGGAAACCTCAGTGGCGCCACTGGTAGTCCTGGGTCAGATGCATTAATAGGCACATGAATATGTGGATACATTTCAGTACAAAACAGACCAAGGCAAGACTAAATGATAGTAAATGACACTATAAATATACAATATAGTTTTACACAGTGTAGTTTGATACAGTATAGGATGACAGAATGTAGTGCAGTATGATTGCACGCAACATGCAAAGCCAGCATGATGCCATGTAATTGACAGCAAGTCAGTGTTTACTACAAAGAGAACTGAAGGCTTGTGGGAAGAAGCTGTTCTCAATGCAGGAGGGCTTTGCTATGATACTTTAGAAGTTTTCCAAAGGGGAGACTGTGGGTTGGAGGCATCCATGATGATGGACTGGCCCACCACTTTCAAATGATGTGCAGAGTTTGAATCTAGAGGAATGCAAGAGGATGTCATCCCTATGGGCAAAAATATGTTGCACCCTGATAAAACCATGATATCATTGTTTTTGCAAAATTACTTGAGATGTGTAGTTTCCATTTCATCTAAATTTGAGATTGAGATGCCAGGTTGTATCAGAAGTTTTCCAAGGGTGATGTCATGGAGGAGGTGCTTATGAAGAAATGACTGTAGAAATAATAAAAGCTTATACTTTGTTAGTTGTGAAATGACCTGCAAGTGTAAGTTCATACAGTTCATAACAACCTCCTAATAAACACACAAACATAGTTCACCCATCCCTACCACCTGCCCCACCTCCAGATGTCCCCCTTTTACATAGCTCAGCTATGATCATAAAAATTGTCTATAAAACGTCAAGTGCAATCAATCTTTACTGAACATAATTCAAAACACACTGTTCATAACAGATCATCTGCAATGGATAGGGGGAAAAAGGACTAAAACAAGGCTTAGAATTTAAATTGAAAATTAGTCCGTTTACGCTGAGTTGAAACAATATCTTAATGTTTCTATACTTGCGTTCCAACCTCAGCAGAATGTATTTGCTCCTACTGCAATGTAAATCAAACTTGATTTTTAAATCTGATCAGATGTAGTCTTATCTCCTTGCATATCCCCACTGGTGATGTTAATGCCTCTCGCATGGGAACACTGCCTCAGGAGGGGCAAAACTTATAGCTATAATAAAAACCAATATATAATACAGATGATGTGCAGCACCAACTTGCTTGTTGCACATTATCACATCAGAAACTGCAGCCCCTGAATAATGAAAAAAAACACATTTTATTCGACTGATCGAACTAAGTTGCATGTTGTACAAACTGAAAGGACCTATGAATGTGAAACTGAATTGAAAACACAGTTCAAATTAAAAATGTTCTCTCCATTTAACTGGGTAAACCTGCAACAGCCATTCTCCAACGCCTACATGCCTGCATGGAATGAAAAGTAACATTATTAACTGTCACAAAGACTTCAAATTAAACATTTTATGTTATGCAGGCTAGAACCAGTTTTGAGAAAAGGAGCTTTCATTAATGTCCCATGAGGTAATTTAGGAGTGTCAAAATCAAATGAATGAGTACTTTCACACACATCTTTCTGTAATGTGATAGCATGTTGTTAATAGTTTCTTTCTTCCTCAGATGATTCCCAGGTTTAAAAGAGCGTATCCATCATCCCTGGCCTGGGCTGCACACAAAAGACAGCACTGAGAAAAAACACAACTGATAATGAGCTGCTATCGCTGGGATTTTTCTCCCCACGCTAGATAAGCTGACTCAGCGCAGCATGCTACAGTCCAGATTTTTTTCAGTTCAGCGAATGTTTTATTGAAAGAATTATACACCGGCCCTAAGGTCATTAAGTAAGTAAATGCAACTGTTTATTTATAATGCAACATTTTAGAAGCGCTATTTTGAGCCCTTAACTGTCCAGAACTAGACACCAAGCTCATTAATCATAATTAGTGGAGGGAGCAGTCCAAGAACCAGTGAAAATACAAAAATGTGTTGGAGAAACAGGAAATAGGCTAAATCAGACTGAATAAGAGAACCATGTGTGACTATTTTTCTAGATTTAGGCTGCAGAATTCACTGGTCTGTTCGGCTACCAGCTTTGTGGAATCAGAATCACTTCTCTTACATGCACAAGTCAAGCTGAGTAGGTTTATGGTTGTTTCAGCCATATATACAGTACACTGTGAAAAAACAACAAGGCTATGGTGCAACAAAGAGGGCAAAAACAAAACCACCACAAGTCCACATGAAGGCAGACGGGACAGAGAGAGAAATAGAGAAAGAGAGAGTAACCCCAAGCAACAAAACAATATTGCAGGACAAGGCAACAAACAGAGCAGCTGACAAAAGCAGCTACAATACGAGTTTTATGGACTTGTGCATCATCCATTCCGATGCAAACCTTTTGTGTGAAAGTCTGCCTCAACTTCACTTATTTTTAGAAATAAAAAATGTTTAGTTTTTTTCCCACACAGTCCATATTAGTGCTATTGAAACAAATCCTTGTATTCCCATTTTGTGTGTCATTTTTGTACTTTTTAAAATCATATGGAAACACCAGCTGCCTTTTGTAATGTATGAAAATGGCATGAGGAACTGACCAATAGAAATGCTCACAAATTACCATTCCATTATAAATATGTTTTTTCCTTCCTGTAGAATTACCATTTAGATCATAAGTTTTATTCTAACAGCAACTATATAGTACATAAACTAAGCTAAAAGTCATCATTTTGAATTAATTACATCAGAAAAGGCATCACGTTTACATATACACATATCCAGTGAAAACCGAAGGGTTTTGTTGTCAACTCCACATTAGTCTTTAAGTTCACAGAAACACGAACTATCTGTTTAATTCCAAATGATAATGAGAGGGTGGAAAACAAAAATGTAGTAATGTATTATTGTATTTTAATACATACAGTAAATGTAATTTGAAACATAAGAAATACAATAAAATGTATAATATGGCCTCTTTAATTTTTTATTTCCAAGTCTATAATGAGTAACGGGATGTGCATGTAAGATAAGATAAGATGAGATTGTATAAGATAAGATAAGATAACATGTTGTCTCACTCATGTTTTCCACACAAGAATATGTGCTCCACCATCCAGTTCTTGGGTGTTAAGTCCTCTTGGCATACACAGCCATCTTGTGGAGAAAGATGGGAATGATAGTGTTTTTGAAATATGAGCTTTAGTTATGGAAGTAGCCCATATTTAATTTATTAAAAATAAATATAATTATTATAAAAACAATTAATAGTAATCTCACTACTAATATTAGCCCATATAATAATAATAATAATAATTACTACTATTATTATTATTATTATTATAACTATTATTATTATTATTATTATTATTATTATTATTATTATTATTATTATCATTATTATTATTATTATTTTTTTTTATTATTATTATTATCATTATATTAGAAGAAGAAGAAGAAGAAGAAGAAGACGTTTTTTATTTACAATGAAGCTTATTTATTTATAATGCAAGGTAAATGGCAAACTTGATTGCCATTCAGCACACATTCAGACTGCAGAACATAAAAAAACAACAACTCCCAAGAATCAACGCGAAAAAACTCTCACACAGGAAGTGATTGAGGAAGTAGCTTTGACACTACCATAGGATTTCGACTGAGGGTTGTTTTCCAGCCAAATTAATAAAATATAACCTGTAACCTACCTGTACGGTGCTGTAACACAATACACCATGTCTCGGCAGTCCAACAGGTCCACCGACAACAAAAAGATGGTGAGTGCGAGTGAGATGTAGCATTCAGAGCTAATGTTGTGGTTAATGGGCTCCACAGACAGGAGCAGCAGAGACTCAGTGTTTACTCCTATAAAGTACAGAATTTCCTCTTTATTTCTTCTGCAGAGCCAAACTCGAATGTAGTCTGTCTGTAAACGGTTATGTTAGTTTTACAGCAGTTTATCATTCTTCTTTCGTTAAAGTCTTTCTTAGCTTGTCAGATTATGAAGGATTCAATAAGAATGAATGGATGGTAAACACTCAAGACATTGAATAGATATGAGGGAACATGTTTGTTTATACATTTTTTCTTTCATTTGGTTTTAGGATATTTTATTATATTCCATCGTGTAAAAGCTTATTGTACACATTGTATTTTGTGACCAAATACACACGCATACACAAACAGTGGTCCGCCAAGGCATATGTTGTGTAAGTGTCCAAAGTGTCCATGTGTCATACGTGAATACAGCACACCACACAGTGTGAACAGTGTGAAATTCGTCCTCTGCATTTAACCCATTCATCAAATGATGCAGTGGGAAAACAGTGCCCGTGGAGCAGTGTGTGGGGACGGTACCTTGCTCAAGGGTACCTCAGTGGTGCCACTAGCCGTCCTGGGATTTGAACCCACAACATTCTGATCGCAGGGGCAGATCCGTAACCACTAGGGCAGCATGTTGTTTGTTAAGTATTAAAAAAATTAGATTTATGCATGTACGTCATGTCATGGGATGTTAAGCCTGTGTTTGTTTATTATCACCCAGCATAATACTTCTGCATCTACGATAACAATTAAATTATCAATACAGGGTTTCTTTCTACAACGCTTCAGTGATTTAAAGCACAAAATAAATCGTTTTGGAAGATGAATGACGAGACGAGTGTGTGGAATAACTGAATAAACAATATATTTTTTTCTTCACTAATAAGCTAAGAGTTTTAACCTTTGAACCTTTATGGAACACAAGTACTGAGTGAATGCAACACAGGAGATAAAAAATGTTTTAGGTTGCACTTTTCTGCTCTGCACAATACATGGTTATATTGGGCCACAAGGAGGTGCCCAAGATTTTAAACTGGGACCAGTCATATGATATGCTCAAGTAAAAGCATTAGTTACTGAGAAATGAGTGTCGGACCTGGAGTGGCATAGCATAGTGATGTTTTTGATCGTGCTCCAAATTGATTGATTCAGCCAATATTATTTTGCTTAAAGACTGAATGTGTAAGAGAGCAGAGAAAACACTGAATTCTACACTACTCTGAGTTAGGAGCTAATTTTATATTATTTGCCTGGGTTAAATGAGTTGTTACAACAGTGCTACACTATTTAACATCTACACGAATTGTCAAGTAGCCTAGATGTACAACACAAACATAATAATTGCATAACAGTCCAGGGATTTCAGAAGTAATTTCCTTTTATCAGCAAGCTTTTCTTGAGTAAATAAAAGCAATCCTTTAGTTGGTAGAAAGTGCTCAGAGAGATAGAAATTCTTACTTTGTTCTCTGATTTTCTAAAATTCTTTCAACAGAATTCTGAACTGTTTACGCTGACATATGGAGCCCTGGTCACTCAGCTGTGTAAGGATTATGAGAATGATGAGGAAGTGAACAAACAGCTTGATAAAATGTGAGTCTCTGTATTTTTCTCACTATCTCTCTCTTCTCTACATTTGTCTCTACCTCTTGCCAGGTTTTGCTTATATCATATTAAGATTTCAGCTTCACTCATTTCCAGAAAAATGCGAAAAAAAGTATAAAACATTTCCAGAAAAAGCGAAAAAAAAGTATAAAACTGTAAAGAGAATGCAGTATTATCTCACTGTTGGTTGCAGGCAGTGGATGTGGGCTGTTAGAAGGTGATGTGTAAAAAAATTACCAGTAAGCCAGTTTTGAGACATCCACCTGCCCATTGCATGAAGTAAAATCCTGTCTATTCTCAATCCCACACTACATTGACAAAATCCATTGCCTGTTTGGAAAGGAACCAAAGTTAATGCTAATAATGATATATCCCTTGCCAGTCTCTGTTTTGTATTTATGTTTTTCCTTTTAGAAAGATTTTTGAGTTTTCTTTTGGAGGAGATCACAATTTTTGAAGAATGAAAACAATTTTTAAATAATAATATTCCTGACAGTGTGCCTTGGGTCAGAGATAGGCATGAACTAAGATCAGATTCCAGTTTTGCTCAACAAATAATATCTTTGTTATATTAGCCCTGAAATAAATGATTTTTAAACAATTGGAGTAGTTGTATGTCGTGTCATAAATGCGCCATTAATGAAGAGGTGGTTATTTTTGTTCTAAAAGTTCACCGTTTCCTTTGTTTTTGAAGGGGTTACAATATTGGAGTACGTCTCATCGAGGACTTCTTGGCTCGCTCCAGTGTAGGCAGGTGTCACGATTTCCGAGAAACGGCTGATGTCATTGCAAAGGTACCGGAACATTTCTGAGCCAATTTGAACTTGAGTGCAGAACGCGGAGAGTCAGATACAAATAACCTTGTAAATGTGCAGGAAAGCAAGTGACTGCAATTTGACCTTCAGTCTCCAGTAGCCTGCATATTTTCTAAGCTTTCATCATTTATGCTGTTGTTTTGTTTTTCTGAATCATGCAGGTGGAGAAATACCCTAGCTATACCACTATAAATTCAACTGGCCAGTAGTTTGCAGTGTCTGAGAGACTCGAGCTGCCTTTTCCCCTGTGTTTGTTGTCTTTGGTCCATGATGACCAGATGTACCATTACTTAGACCAGTTGCGAAACATCGCACTGCAGAAAGCGTTAGTTCAGACTGAAAGAATGACAGTATTTTGCTGTTTCCCCCACCCAGTTCTCTCTTTGCTTTCCACTGCGGGCCACATTGTCAGATGTTAATCTACCGTGTGTCTGTTTGCTCAGAGCACTGGGCTCCTGATCAGAATACTGAGTCTTTGAGCCCTTTAGCACTTCCCTTGCTTCCATGAGGGGAGTTCAAAAAGCCACTCTGAGGTCAAAATGTCCAAACTCTCTGTTCTCGACGATTTAAAATCTCACCCAAGTTATTTCAGTTGCTTTGGTTGCCTTTAGGCATGTACAGCCCTTAAAAAGAATGTTCTATAGTTTTTTAAATATCACACTTGGATTACATCACTAGTTGTGTGTATTTAAAAAAACAACTTTTCACTGACAGGTAGCTTTCAAGATGTACCTTGGCATCACACCTAGTGTGACTAACTGGAGCCCTGCTGGAGATGAGTTCTCCCTCATATTGGAGAGTAACCCACTAGTGGACTTTGTAGAGCTTCCAGACAACCACAGCACTCTTATCTACTCCAATTTGCTGTGTGGAGTGCTGAGAGGAGCTCTGGAGATGGTAAAGAGATTTTGTTTGTGGAGTATTTGTATAATTCATTATTGTTGGTGTAGCTTCATCTATGTTTTCTGGCCTTTTCCGACAGGTTCAAATGGCGGTGGATGTGCGATTTGCACAAGACACACTAAGAGGAGACAACGTGACAGAGATTCGTATGAAGTTCATCAAGAGGATTGAGGAAAACTTGCCTGCAGGGGATGAATGAGGCCGTTGGTGCAAGAAAAGCTCCGGCCTCTTGGACCTAACAGACGTTTAACATGTTTTTTTATGTGGGAACCACAGATCTACAGTTTAGATCTGTAGATCTAAAAATAAGAAAACAATACAAAGAGTAAAACACCTGATCCCTGTTCTGGCTCCTCAGGCATTGCAGTGCAGTACATCTTGCTGTCCTTTTGCCTTTTTTTGGTTATAGCTAAGGTGATTGAAACCACCTGAGACTATTTTTCTCTCTGAATTATCATTTTCTTTACTCATTTAATGTAGAGCTGTATTCAGATTTTCAAGAAACAAATTTCTCAAACACTTGCTCTCACTTAGAAAATCTGAGTTGCAGTTGTAATGCATGATTACTGTTATACTAAAATAGCCTCCGAATTTGTGATTACTTACACTCAAGTTTTGATACAGAAGATGTAAGTACTATTATGCTACAGAACTGAAATTTATTTATTTCTGTAAAGAAATGAAGAAAGTGTGTGCAGGCTCTTTTTTATTTGGATTGTAACTGAGCACAGATGTGCACTGTGTCCCATCCTTACTAGGACTGTCTTTATCTCTTCTCTTGGATCCACCTTTTGGACTTTTGGAATTTGCATCTCATAGTTTGGTGTAACTTGTAAAAAACATGTCTTTTCTTTAATTTGGTTTGTGTTGATTTTTTATCTTTTGTCTGTCATGTAATGAATATGTGACACATGTGAGCATATTTATTTACAAATAGTAAAATCAAATGTAATAAACTAGTAACTGAATAGGAATGCTGTCCTAGCCCTCTGCATATTTTTTCACACTCCCACACTTTGGCCTATAGCATGCAGCATGTTCTTGAATTTATATACTATGAATCATTTTGATTCATTACACAGCGCAGAACTCTGTGCTCACTTATTTCTTATCGGCTTGTCAAAAGCAAGTTTTATCATCCATCGAAAAGCAACATGTTAAAAATGGGGCCCATGTCTATGCCTGAACAGAGCTGTAGTCTTGCAGGGTCTGGTAGAAGACAGGCTTTATGGAAAGTGCAGTGTTGTACACTCGGCCTGGGAGGGGTTTTAGAGCTGTGTAGAGAATGGGACCTGTGTGCATAGTGCAACTGCCAAGCTGGTGGCAGGCCCCTCCACACGTATGTAATGAAGTGTTGTGGCACCACCCCTGTGCCTCTCCTGAGGTTATCAAGAAGAGGCCTTTACACTGCTGGGGACTGTTATACCTGCAGTGCAGCTCGATAGTGCAACTGAAGTCCAACAACAATAACAAGGGCCTAATTTGTCTCAGATGTTTACTCAAGCAACATGGAAGCAATCAAGGGTTGCAAGTTCACTGGTGCGTGTGCAGGACAGGGGTGTTTTAACAGGGTGACTTGGGGGGGGGGGGTGTAGACTGGTTTAGGGCATAGGGCAGGGAGCGTTGGCCATTTACTGAAAGGCACTCATTTCTCTAGCAGATTTCTGGGCCTAACACCTGTTAATGGCCTTACGTCATTCAGGAGTTGTAGGCAGAGTCATTTTCCAGCATTCCTCACCTCGTCAATCTCAAGTAGACAGAAAAGGACCGTTAATATAACGAGGTTCTAGGATTTGGAGCTAGGATTCAGTCTTGGAAACCTCAGTCGTATGGTGTTTTTGCTTCTTCCCATGTGGCTCTTCAGCCCACTTTGTCCTCCTATAGTAACCTTGTTAAAGCTATTTTAGCAGTAGCCACTAGAGGTAGCTGTGAGTATTGCAGTCTTCTTTCATCCTACAGGCCCTGCTTCTACTTCGCTTTGCAAATTTCATCATGCACTGGGTGCATATGAATTTTGGAGGGATGTTATTTTCTGAATAAACCTGCTTGTTTTTAATTTGTTGACATTTACCAGAGAAATTAAGCAGAGCCCAATCAGAATGAAATAAACCCCCAACGAGTGATCCTTCCAGATTATGCTGCAATAAACGTATTCTGTTTAAGGTATATTCTGGAAAGAGAGTGGGGAGGAAATGGTTTTGCACAGACGTTAGTGTAAATCATTTGGCAGAATTAGTCCTCTGTATCATGGGGATATACAGCTGGGATTGTGTACTGTGTGAAAACCTGTATCATTCTTCCATATGCTCTCAGGAATTCCTCTTTCCATGTCTTTCACTCTCTCTGTCTCTTTCTCCATCCTTTTTTCTTTTTTTTCTTCTCTTTATTCCTTTCTTTTGCTCATTCTTTCTGCTTTTCTTCTGTTTTGACCCTTTGGCCTGCCTTTCTTCTGCTTACTTTTCCATCTCTGTCTGCTTTCTCTGCTTTAACCGAAAACAACTAAGCCATCATCAACCGTCAGCAACACTTTTTAACGAACACTTTAAGATATAGGGCCTACAGCAATATCACCATAAGGAGAGGGATGGAGTCCATGTGATAAGTTGACTGGGTTCTGTTTGCTTTTTAGCCCCTTTGTTCACTCCTACGCATACTCTCTGTGAGTGATTATTATGCTAGGCTAATATATCGCATATTTCAAAGAAGAAAAAAAAAAGGTTGGAATTTGTAGGTTTACCCAGCTTCGTTTACTTTCTCCTCCACCGTGAGGTATTGGCTTCACTTGCTATTTTTGTCTCTTCTCCCTTTCTCTCATGGTAGGTTCGCAGCACGCAAACACATTCAGCACACAAGTAAATCAATATTTCGTTCCTGACCTCCAATTTGTCCAGATTCTGCCACCAGCCCACATCATTTTTCTCTGTTCTTTTAAGGAGTTTTTATTAAGACAGTTCTTGCAAGCAAGTAGCAAATGTTACAGACTTGAGATGATGCACACCAATCTAGTTTAAGCTCCCAAAATGGTACCATGTGGCTTTTATAGAAAACAAATGGGGAATGGCACGCTGAAACAATAAAGTTCTGTGGATGGCCTGGTGCTGGCCTACGGTTACTGAATCCCCCTCATCCATCCTCCCTTCTCCCTTTCCCCACTCACTTTCTCCCTCTGGATCCATACTTTCAAGCCTTGCCAGGATGGAGGGATTGGCAGAGTGAGAGATGGAGGGTGGAGAAAAGAGATAAAGCAGAGGAAGGAGGCGAGCATTTCAGAAACATACCTTGTAGGAATATTGATCCTGACCTACACTGTAGAGCTCTACTTTTGTACTGAGGGGTCTCAAATGAAGGAACATCCCATAAATCCATTGCTTATGTTTTATCTCCAATCAAGATCTTAACAATGTCAGTCAGAAAATGACCTGTAAAAGCCTTGATGTCAATAGAAAACAAACTGTAATAGCAATGCAGTAAAAGTTTTATTAGAGAATTATCTTTGACAGTTCTTCCGCTTTTTTCACACTGGGAGTCAACTCCGTTTGATAGATGATTCAGGACTCACGGTTCGATACACTCAAGTTAGTTTTCTCACAAAATGTAGGATGAAATTTAGATGAAGAAAAAAGATGACCATATTCAGTTGTGGTGGACTTTACATGCATTGTCACATGTCATGTATATCACAATATTTAGGTGCATTGTTACACCCCCACTTTGTCCATTAATAAATTCAGTGTAATATGTCTTAGGTAAGGGTGCTCTAAAGTGTTAAAGGAAAGACCTTTAATTGTTTAGTAATAATGATGTGGAGGTTGTTTAACCTTCAAAAAAGTTAATCTTTTATGGAAAAGTTCTTGAAAGAGCCATCCATTCAATTTCATTAGGAAAATGGTAGTGTTTCTGTGGTATGTATACACTGCTGAGCACCCTTATAAGAATAAACACACACATTTCACATATGAATAATTAAATGTGGTTTTTCTACACCTCTTTGGAAAAGACCTCAGTTAATAGGGTTGAAAGTGCACATTCAGTGAGGATGATGCTTGTGCATTAGTGCGAGAAGGAAAACTGGAGAGCACCAGTTGTTGAATTTCAATGCAGGACATGACCAGACCATCCACAACTACGCAGAGAGGGATATTAGAGTAGAGCTGCAGTGCATAACCCCTCATTACAAAGATGAATACACATTTGAGAGTTCTGTGGCACAAAAACCATAGGCAGGGAGATGTGGAAAAAAAGTGATATGGTTAGATGAATCAACCATATTCTCCACAAGTGGGGGAGTGTATATATCATCAAGACACCAATTAAAGGAATATCTTCTAGAAGAACTATATTCCGTCCCTCCAGTTCAGTCCCGGAGACTTGAAGAATCCACGCCAAACTGCATTAAAGCTGTTCTGGCAGCTTGTGGTGGTAATATCTTATGAAAGCACTCGGTGTTGGTTTTCCATTTAAAAGTGTTTGGCTGTAACGGGATTTAATGACATGTTTCAAAGGTGACTTCGCTCTCTTTTCACAGGTTCAGGCCATTTTTTCTGGGCCTTGTTCAGAGTGGCAGGATACGGAAGGGTTAGTGTTTATGAGGATTATGGCCTGGGGTCAGAAGTTGTGCATGTGATGGTTAGCCCCAGTCCTTAGGGCTTTCACTTTTGGTCTCTGTCAAGAGGGGAAACAGACAGAGTGACCAGGATGTGAGGGGTCAGCCATGGTTTTCCACACCTCTTCCACCTTCTAGACAATTCCAAGCTGAATGGCACAATGTACTGTAGTTCTCTGGCTCTCAGTAGTGCAACAAAGCAGCGTTAAACCAGACAGAAACAGAGGAAGAAGGATGTGATGACTGATTATATTATGGCTTCTCAAAACTGGACCAGCAGAGACTGTGTACATTTCTTACACGCCCTGTTGGGTCATCTTGATAACTGTAGTGATAGTTTTGGGTTTTTTTTAATGGCCAGTTCTTCTTATTACAACACCCCTACCACATTCAGAAACATTATTCCTTTTTGTTCACAAACAAAATACATTTTTTTCAACAAAAAAAACATCACTACATGTTGCAACCTTTTTATTACCTGAGCTTGTATTCACAAAATATGACAAAAGCAGATCTTGTATCTGCTTTGTGATCGAGTTGCCTTGCCTCTGGTTCTTTTTATATTGGACTGTTTGAATAGTACTTTATCGTTTTGAATCTGGTCTTGCTAACTCCTCTTCACTGCTTTTTGATCCTCCCATTGATGTAGATGTAGTCTGTGTACCACATGGAGCTCTCCAATGTGTCATTCTGTTAAAACATGAGGGGAGAAAAATGTCACCATTAATTTGACATGATTTAGCCTGCAAAACACATTGTACCCAAGGCTCTGTCATTCTGTGGTCATGCTAACAAATGTGCAGATGTAAGCATATATTTATATCAGTTTCCTGGGCACTATAGAATATTATAATTCTTACTGAAAAGTAGGTATGCAGGAGTCCTGAACTGCCCCAGTCTAAAATCAAACCAGGCCTGCACTATTAAGTTTGCATGCATAGCTCAGGCAGACTGTGTCCCATATGTACATAATCATAAAGGCCTGTTGTGCTCTTGCAATCAGTAGAGATAACAATTTTCTCTATATTGCACTACAGGCAGGTACAAAGGTAGGAGAGTGGTAGATAATGCATGCCATGCTGGGTGTTCTCTTTCACTTAGGTGGGTCTCTATAAGGATTAGAAGGGGTCTCGTATCCACAACAAATGGACAGATTAACTAGATGATTGTGCTGTCCAAATGAATCCTGTGTGCCCCAATGTTTGCCAGTAAAATTATAAATGCTCCAAAAGCAATTACGTGCTTATTGAGTGTTAAGCTCAAGCCATTTTCTCTTCAAGAGAGAATTGTCTCTGTGACATGTTTTCTCAAAGTCTATGCAATTTTTAATATGACCACATTTGGAAAACCAAACATACCATGACATGGTACTCCATCACCTGAAAATGGCTGGCTGGTGATGTCATTACATGCATGCTTATTCTGACCACTCCTGCATGTCAAAGCTCACAATTATATATGGGGTGGGTAACTATATTTTAGCCTGAGGTTCATGTCTAATAAACCAGGTCCAGACACACCCATTACCCCTTTCAAACTCAGGCAATGTTCTTCAGCTTCAATTCTTTCAAAGCAGTATAAATACATTCCATCTCAGGGCTGAGATCAGACGGAGCTCTTGGAGATACGTCTTACTGCAGAGCCCAGTAAAGTTCAGCTAGATCTTATTTATGCCAAAAAAAAAAAAAAAAAAAGAAAATCTATCTCCCCATGTAGTTTATTTGTGATTTTGCGTGTGCTGGGCTGTTCTGCAAAAGAATGTCCTGGAAAAGAGGATGGAGCTGTGGAGACCAGAGTGGTTTCTGTCATGAAGAGCTGGAATGCTGAAACAGGCCCAGATGAATAAGTCACCATGGAAACAGAGTAACATGGCTAGAGTAACTTGTGTACACATTGTACTGTGTAGGCCTTGCCCACTGAAAAGAAGCACGGTTCTAAACGAGGGACTCTGGGCATAGACGTGGCTGGAATATTGTTATGGTATGTAATCACTGTATTCACAATAGGTTTTTTTCCAACATTTCCAAACATGGATGGACACGTTTGGAGGCAGCCCTGGTTGTTTAGATTTATTAGTCCCATGCATCAAATTACCACTGTGCACAGGAAAATGTCTTAAGAACAGAACACAACAACTCATGGGCTCCTTTTAAACATCCAAGCAGTAACAGAGCTATGGTCTCAGGAGCTACTCAGCTAACTGTGATCAGATCAGAACTGAAACAGGGTGAAACCACTTTTAATCATGATGCTGCCCGCTACTGGAACCAGCACCCCATGGAGATCAGATCTGCTCCAACTGTGGCTGGTTTTAAAAAGCCTTGTGTTCTCCTGCCTTCCATTAACCAGTAAGACTTGCACAAAATTCATGCACTTTTATCTGTGTTGTTTACCTTTGTTCAACTTATTTGCCTGAAATCTTACTATTTTTTATAAATGGTAGCTCAGCTGTTGCTGTTTCCACCTGGGAGAGGGTCTCCAATGTAATCTCCAATGTAACTGTAAAACAACTGTGGTTTTAAGTATTAAAAACATCACTATACTTAATCAGTAAGTGTTGATATTTGTGTCTCAATGTATCATTCTGTCACAGTTGCTCATGATCCTAGCCCTTGTACTGATACGCTTCGCTCATGATAAATAAGTGGGGAAACATATTTTTCTAAATCCCTATTAGCTACTTGACTGCTTCAAGCTGATTTTCTTTGAACTGAGCATGCTGCACTGAAAGACTGCTGCAAAAAAAGCAAGGCTCCACGCATGAACAGTAAAAGCAAATCTTAGTACATTTCTGTACGTGAAACCCATAGCTTACTTAAACACATACTCTTTGTTTTCACTCATGCTTTTCACATTATTCACTGCCATCACCTCAACTGTCAAACCTTTTCTCCTCCAGTCATAATGGTCTCTTTTCTTCTGGTCAGTGGAGACTGAAGCTAAAATCACTGGTTGACTCAAAGACAAAAAATGATTGAAGGAAATGAAAGCTGAGTTAAAGTGAACTCTTTCTCATGTTTGCTCTTCCATTTCTTGCCAGTTGGCATGAGTGCTGTGCATAAAAGCTTGGTTTCCTGCTCTAAAATCTATAACTTATTCTCTTTACGCACTATATCTTTCCCTCTCATGTATATTTTATTTTAAGTCACAACTGTGGGTTCCCCTCAGGGGAAGGTCCTGGGGCATATGCTTCCCTGCTAGTTCTGTCTCTGCATCTAAGGGTTCCCAGAGGCAGCCCCAGGGGCCTCATGCTCTGCACACTTGTGTGTCTTCTCCACTGTAGCACACATAACCAGTACATGAGGAGGATGTTAATTCGCTCGTGAGCTGAACCAGGTGTGCTAGCTCATTAATGCAGGCAGTGTATAATGGGGGGTTCCCAGTACCCCAAAGTATATATGGACTAGATGCAAAAACACCCCTTGAAATAATTATTTTTGTGTTTTTTACATTTACACATCTATTCAGCCTACAGTACTTTAACCCTGCCCAATCACACTGAAGTTATAAGGAGCGTTTTAGTTGTTGTTTTTAAATGAGGACCAAAACAGGACAGTGCTTCAGAAGAGATCCATTCTATTTATCAGGATTTTAAGAAACCGAATGCTTATTGTACAGAATAAAGAGAAATTTGAAACTGTTCTGAACCCACATATGTGTCATAAGT
Source organism: Hydrocynus forskahlii (assembly GCA_037974365.1). Lineage (NCBI taxonomy): Eukaryota > Metazoa > Chordata > Actinopteri > Characiformes > Alestidae > Hydrocynus > Hydrocynus forskahlii. The sequence continues at coordinate 16,791,357 of JBBPCX010000147.1, read as the reverse complement.
GAACCCCAGAAAATGTTTAATATGTGGCCTTTGGGAATGTCTCTCAGTGACCCACCCTATTCCAGGTTAAACAAACTCATTATTCAGGCTTGCAGTACAAAGAAGGTTCCCACACTTGAGGTTTATACTGTGAACAACATAAACTCAAGAGGAGACCTGTAGCCCCAAAACCAATTCTTAACATATACTGGAACCATATGAGTGTATTCTTGCTGTGTAGTTGTGAGGAGACATATTTGTCTAAGTGATGACAGCTAGAAGATGAGACACGCTGACCCTGAGTACAGAGAGCCGGCGACAGTCCAACAATACGACATGTTGCCCACATCAGCAGCCCAGAAGAGCCCCTCTGCTAGATCTCCGCAGTGGGTGTCATGTCTGGGTCGTATTTGGTTCATGCAGCTCAAGACTAACTTATTTCTAATTGAAAAAAGGTACCTGCTCTATTAGGTCCCACAGGGTGTCTTTCAGCACCTTCCTGAGACGAAGTGAAGGAAGCACATGTATAGAATACACTCCTTTTCCCTCACACACGTGCATGCACACATACTTGCATAGGCATGAACACATCCACACAGTTGCCACACAGCTCCCCAAATGCAAATACCAGAACAATGCTCGCGTTATATTACTGCTGGAGGACACACCACTTTTAAGCACTATACCAGCACACACATTTACAGTGAAGGGAAGCAAACATTCAGACACTTCATTTAATCTATTTTCTGAGAATGTCCACTTCGATTTTACACATGTAATCTGACTGTTGTTACAAAGAGGAACAATACAGATGTATTCATAAAAAGATTTGTTTATGAGTGCATTCAAAGACGGATAGGCAAAAATCTCAAGACCTAAGAATGGCAGGATGACCTGACAGCAGCAGGAACAGTGAACTCAGAACAGAGAGGTGCATTTAAAATGTGCACACAAGCCTTAAGACAAATTAGAACTCTTTTGGAGCAAAGTGTTCTGATCAGACGAAATGAGAGAAATGGCCATAATTCTGATAAGTTTTGAGATGGTTGCATGTATGAACCTAAAACCACCACAGCATCACAATATATGCCTGCCTCTCTGCAAACAGTACTATAGTATTACATGGCATTTAAGGAAACATGAATGGAGTGATATACTGGTAGATATTACATGGATATTATAATGTCATTAATTAAAACTGGGAAAAAGATGGATGTTTCAACAAGACAGACATCCAGCCAAAATAATTCAAGACAGGTTTCTAAAAAAGGTGCTCCCATGGTCTAGCCAATCTCCTGACATGCATCGCAGTGAGAATGTATGGAGGGTTTAGAAAATGTAGAGGGGCCCTCTTAAGCTTAAGGAACTGAATGGGCCAAACTTGAACCACAATGCTGTTAAAAGCTAATTACTTCTAGGCATCTGAAAGCTGTAACTGCCGACAACAGCTTTGCAAAATCCTCATTCATTTGTGAAGTCTGAAAACTTTTACTTTCTAAATTTAATTTTTAAACCTATATTTCTTTATGGTTATGAATACACACTGTGTTCATATGTATATGTACAGAGTCAAAAGGCATCATTTTGAAATGTGGAGTGGATATTTGCACTGGATGTATATTACATAGTAAATAAACATTTCTAAACATGTATACTGCAGAGGGCTTTTTGCACATGGAACAGAAGTTGTGTGTGGTAAAGCATGCTGGGAAACCTCTATACCTTTTACATTTGTGAGGTGCCAGGCCTGCAGGCCACCATATCTCCATATGACTGGTGCAAATGGAGTGCTGAAAGCCTGTGTTGTTGTTTTAACATTTAATACACGACGTTACCATTTCGGAGCTGTTTTCTTGAGCTTCATTAGTCTCCCCACACCTCAGGCAGAAATAGTTATGTGTTCAGAACATGTGTTTTTACAGTAAGTGCAAGTATTTCTGCTCATGCAGTTATTTTTTACTTCATTCTGAAGCCTTAATAATGCATCTCAGTGCTGCTAAACTCTAGCTAAAATTTCTCAAATGAACATATTAGGGCTCAGAATATAAGTAAATGTAAAATAGATCCACAGTTCCGGTCACATTTGAGATATAATTTTAATTGATTTGAGCATTAAGGTTGTCAGTTTAAAGGAACAGGGTAAATAGTAATCAGTATTCTGGTGTAGCTGGCAATTTATAACTGTATTCTAATCATGTCAAAAGCCAGGACAAGATGTACTGAAGGCAGAAACTACAGACTCATAGAGAAAGAAAAGTAGCTGGATGTTCAACTTAGATCAAGGGAATCTCAACAAAATATGGTCCTTAAGAGCTGTTATCAAATTTTGAACAATAAATGTTTCAACTTGAATAGGGTCCAGGCAGTTAACACAACTGAAAATACACTGACCAGGCACAACATTAAAACCACTGACTGGTGAAATGAATAACACTGATGATTGCATTACAAACAGAGTTAGACAAAGTACCCAACTTCATTGCTTAAGTGAAAGTACAGATACCACTAGTCAAATGTTACTCTAATACAAGTGAAAATCATACAGTCAAATTTCAATTAAGTCAAAGTACTGAAGGACTTGCTTCCAAAAATACTTAAGTATTAAAAATACATATTTCACTGCATTGTTGATTTATTGCCACCACACTTACAATACCTAATGCAACTAACTTGCTTGTAGAAGATGTAGCATAAGGAATAAGGTTGAATGTTAGACGGCAAGTTTTTGTATGCTGTAATATAGTTTGTTTTAAGCAAACATGGCACACATTTAAAACGATACAATTTTTAAAATCTTTTCCGTAAACTTAAACATCGACTCTAAATATGGCCATGGATGCGGGCATGAACGGTCGCCGTCTCTGTCTCCGTCCATTCTCCAAGTCTTTGTGCTCAAGTCCAAGTCAAGTCTCAAGTTTTTGAGTGGTGATGTCAAGTCAAGTCTCAAGTCTTTAGTCCCAAGTCCAAGTCTACGGGGTGCCTTTTGTAAAAACAGCTTAACAAATTTAGAGGTGTCATTTTTTCATAATTTAGCGCAATTTTCTAAATGTGGGATTTTTGAGCTCTAAATCTTGAGCTCTAAATGTTACGAAGATATGCTAATTGGCCACGCCTCATGATTACAATTGGCTGTTACTTAGCAGGGGGCGGGACTGCATGCTGAGATATTCCCTCACCAACATGGAGGATTTGCCTTAAATGACCTTAAATCTAAATGTTAAATATGAAAAATATATGTCACACTCTAAATGTGAAACTTCACAGTTAGATAGGGCTCGGTGACATCTTTCCAACGATTAACATAATATCCCCCCGTCAATCCAGAGTTATTAGCCGAAAACTGTTCACCTGAGACAAAAGTAATGGGACACCGGGGCGAGGTGAACGGTTTTCGGCTAATAACTCCGGATTATGGCAAATGAGGGGTCGTTGGGAAGAGTACGTGATATAAATAAATAATTCCATGAAATGAACATTGTTTACGACTCACAAGTCACAACACCCAAGTCCGAGTCAAGTCTCAAGTTGTTGAGGACGAGTCTAAAATCAAGTCACAAATCTTTCTTTGTGCGACTTAAGTATGACTCAATTCAGAGTCTCAGACTCGAGTCCCCATCTCTGATTCTCCCATCACTGATTGAGCGTGGTTAAGAAATGCTGGTGTTGCAGTGTTACAGTGTACAGACGTGACATAACACTACTGGTGATTTCTGATAGGCTGTCACCTGCTAAAAAAACAATCATGTTTTAGAAAAGTGAGACAATAACACCCACCTTCAGAACTGAAGGTAACGAGTAACGAGAACCTTGATGTAGTGAAGTGAAAAGTACAGTTTTGTCTTTCAAATGTAGTGAAGTGAAAGTTATAAGTTTCCAAAAAAAAGACTACTCAAGTGAAGTACAGATACTCAAAAACTGTACTTAAGTACAGCACTCAAGTAAATGTACTTCGTTACTGTCCACATCTGATTACAAAGGCCTCTGTCAAGGGGTAGGATATATTTGACAGTGTTTCTGCTGGTAACATTTGTTCATGGCAGAGTATTATGCCAAAATCAAGTGAAGCAAAAGCTAGACCATGTGGTCCTACACAGAGCTACTGTAGCACAAATTGCTGAAAATAAAATGCTATGCTTTGCAGTTCTCAGTCTAATCAGGCATCTGTGGGATGTGCTGGTCAAAGTAGTCTGATCCATGGAGGCCCCGCCTCACAATTTAAAGGATTTAATGGATCTTCTGCAAATGTCTTGGTGCCAGAAACCACAGCATAACTTCAGAGGTCCCATGGAGTCCATGCCTTGAGGGATCAGATCTGTTTTGAGGACCTAGACAACATCAGGCAGGTGGTAACAAAAGTCAATGTCTGACACATTCAACACAACACCAAGCAAAGTCAGAGGCATTTTGGTACAAATGTAACTGTTTGGATACACCCAACAAGAATGTTTGGAGAAGAAAGAGAAGCCTTTCAATAAATGAACACCTTGCCAGCTGTTAAGCTTGAGGACAGATCTGCTTTTGGGGTTATGTGTCAGCCGGTGGCACAGGAAACATTGCATGAGTAGATACAAAATATAATCAAATTCTGGAGGCAGCAAAACACAGTAATTGAGGAAATAGAAGCTAACAAGAGACTATCTTCCAAAACATACTTTAAAATCAACTGTGCATGCAAGATGGCCCAGGAAAATTGCCGAACTGGAAGTGTTCTGCAAAGAGGAGTGGGTGAAAAATTCTGAAGCAAGAGCAGAAAAAGTCCTAGCTGGCAAACTTTTCCACCTACCAATTTCCACACAATATCTCTTTTTAAGGTTAATCAAATAAAAAGGTACTGTATTAATATTAGCAGAAAGACTTTTAAATTGTTTTAGGTAGAGCTGTTTCTTCTTGTTTTCACTTCAGAAATCAATAAAATCTCATTTGGCCTGGGTGCACAAACTTTTGCATAGAACTATAGTCTGTTCGAGGCAGTGGCAGACACCTAACCAATTTTATACAGCAGTGGTGGCCAACCTTCATCCTGGAGATCTACATTCCTACCGTGTTCAGTTCCAACTGCATCTTACCAGCTGCCCCTACTCAGTTTCTTAACGCTCCAGTCAAGTCCAGGTTTAGGAACTAGACATATTTAAAAGGTAGAGCTCCAGGACCAGGGTTGGTGTGAGAAGGCCACATGCAGCCTGTTAACTATCTACGATACAAATTAACTTAAAAGTAGCTTTCCTTTGCTAGGATGAAATCAAATTAGAACAGCATATGGGAGCTCTTACAGCTCAGAGAATCTGTCTCTCTTCAAAACTCTGTCTCTATTGTAGTGGTTCCCAAATTGGTCTTGGAGTCCTGCACGTGTTTGCACTCCCACTTCAACTCAAGAACAGCTGGGTAATTAACTGATTAGTTGGGTCAGGCGTGTTAGGAGCAGGGAAACACTGCTCTATTCCATGTAATGGATATAGAGGACTCTTTGATGCATGTCTGCTCAGTAACAAAATGAAACGATCAAATAAAGATTATGATTTCTGAATGCTGTTTCACACAATGATTAATATACTCAGGGTTCTCAGCCCAGCTTAAGGTGACCAACTAAATTAAGTCCATGAGCCAGCAGAGAACTGCTGAAACAGCAGAGGAACTCTGGACTGGACAACCAAAGGTTCTCTGATCAATGGTCCTCTCACATCAATTCCACTTCAAACAGTTCAAGCAGCTTCAATGGGTTTACATTTTCTCCATTGCTGCTATGGTTTACATTGATTTCCATCCCAACCCCACACCTCCCTCGCTCTCTTTCCTTGTTGTCAAAACAGGGGTTCACAAGCTCTTCAAAAATAGAACATCAGGCAAGCAGCTGCACCCAACATGTTCCTTGTGACATACTGAGGCTCTGTGTGGTCCAGTTGTTCACAAACATTATAAACCACTCTCTACAACTATGCAAAGTCCCTGCATGTTTTAATGTATCTACCATTGTCCCCATTCCCAAAAAGGACAAAATAAATAATATCCATGGCTGCAGGCCGCTAGTGCCGACAACGGTGATTATGAAAACTTTCAAATGTTTGGCCTACCTCAAATGTGTTACGAACCACCTCCTGGATCCTTTACAGTTTGCCTACAGGGCAAATCATTCTGTCAGGGATATGGTCAATATGTGCTTCCATCATGTCCTGAAACATCTGGACTCCAGCATACATATTCCAGGATCCTGTTCATGAACTTCAGCTCTGCTTTTAACACTATGGTTCCAGAGCTGCTCCACATTAAGTTGTCCTAGCTTGTCATACCGCTCAATCCCAACCCTGTCAATGGATTTCTGACTTCTTGACAAATGACAAGTGGTATGCATGGCTGGGCCCCCATTTCTCTGAAACCCTGTTTAGAGGCACAGGAACCTTTCATGGCTGTTCTCCCTACACAATAAAGCTCCAAAGCTCCAATCTTAAGCACCTGAAGCTGACACAGTGATGGTAGGCTTCATCATCAACAATAATTCATTTTGCTATAGGTGAGCTGGTGTCTAGGTATTCACGGTTATGAAAACACATGCATGCATTTCCCTGGAAATAGTCAAATCTGCTAGGAACTTGACAGTGATATAGCTAATGTTTTTGGTCCTGAATTTAAGCAATAACAAAAGTGGGTAAATTGCAGAATGTCAGCTTTACCATATATAAATCATGTTTTACTTTTGCATAGTATGTTTATAGATTAATTTTTCATTCATGGATGAACATATTTATAATTTTTGTGTACTTGCATTGGCCAATGAGTGGTTTTGACTCCATAGTGAAAGAGATGTACTATGGGATTTAAGCACATCTAACCTGGAAATGCAGGCCTGTTTTGTCACTTTGTAAATATTTCCCATTGTCATATGATTAGCTGTATAAATTAATGCTGTCTGCATTAAAAATCAGCAACTGCATTTACATTAAAAAGTTCTGCAGAAGACATGAAGAAACATCAAGATGCAGGCTTGAGCTGAATGGAATTATGCTGCTACCATGTGCCTTTGCTGTGTTCAGTAGATGCTGAAGTAAGCAATGTGACCAAATAATTGCATACATGTTTTTACATTTTATGCTGTGAGCTATTGTGACATAATGAGCAGTGTTTCTGATCTTGTTCCAGCTGTTTTTAGGGATCATTTTATTACTTATTACCACTGACATCACTGGTGAACATTATTGTGCTGGTCCATAGAAAATGAATAGAGACTTCATTTGGCACATTTAACATCATTTTCAAGTTATGGAGTCAATAATTCATTGTTTCAAGCATTCAGAACATTGCAATTGCCAGTTGAAATAGAATGTGTGTGTGTGTGTGTGTGGGTGTGTGTGAGAGAGAGAGAGAGAGAGAGAGAGAGAGAGAGAAAGAGAGAGAGAGATGTAAATCATATGCAATCATATTTACTCATCTACATAAAAACAATTGTTCTTTTAATTTAGGCAACATGGACTCATTTGTAAGGATGTAAAATTCAGGTTTGTTTGCTATCTAACCAATCTTACATTTTCAGGACATAGAGATGCTTCAGGTGTTTCCTGGACAGATGTGGAGCTCAGGGGTGAGCAGCTCTCTCAACGACAGTGATGATGGCTGATGTCACATAGGAAGCGGATGGGCAAAATGTCTGTCTTCCTTGAACTAAGGAAATGTTGTTTTTTTTTCTCCTCCTTTTGCACCTTTTATTTTTTTGTGAATTGACGTATGAGTCCTCAAACCCATTCTCTTTCTGCTGGGTGATTTACTAAAGCCCTGGAAACCTGATAGACACAAGAGGGCTTGGTTTCCTTTGCTACAGTAGTTTCATGACCTCGTCTGCTGAGTGAATATCAGCCTGTGGTAACTGACGAGTAATTGTTGTTGGACCAAAGAGAGCCATTTAAAGGTCACTGGTCCGCAGTAATTGGCTTCTATTATCCTTATTTGGATGAGTGAGAGCAAACAAAGGTGTCAAAGAAAATGGACGAACAGTGGTCATCGATCTCAGAACTGTCTGGGGCAGAAACCCGAGCTCTTCCTTCGCTCGGCCTGTTTGGCCTCCATGAGGATTTTACATGGAAAATAGAGAGCTATTCTGGACATGGTTGTCAGCATTTTCATAGCCAAGACACTTTCTGTTTGATTTCAGATGCAGAGGCAATCACGCTGGTGTGATGTTTGCATGCATTTCAGACATGATGTTGTGTGTTTACACCCTCCCTACATAACCAGTCATGGAAAAACTATTCCTGTGGCCAAACACTGAAAGTAATTTCTAATCCTGAAACTTTGATGTGTTGTCTTGCCTCTCTAGATATGAAGTTCCTTCTGCTTTATCCAAATGCTTCAGCTTTGTCCACGGGCAACAGCCTTTCTTGTTTAAGCAGAATAAAAAAGTATATTTGGTTGTGAAACTAGAAAGAGCAGAGTGCATGTATTCCCTTCATATTCTGGTCAGTGGAAAAAGAGAAGGCCAAGAGCCAAGTCTCTATTGAGGCCTAATTATGGATCCCAGATGAGGAGAAACCACAGGAAAACCCTGGATGCATTCTCTCATTACATGGCCACATTTGGCAGAGGCCTCTACCACTATAGCACCAATTCCTTCACTCCTTAAACTCCTTTCTCTCAGCTTGATAATTATGTAAATTAAAACATAGCAGACAGAGAGAGTATAGTTGACATTAAAGAGAGAATCAGAGAAAAAAAAATGAAGATGAAGGGAATTTCCACCAAGAACAGGCAACAAGAGAAAGCCAATCAGTTGAGTATAACATAGTGGTGTGATTAATATTTTACAACTAGAACACTGATAGATGTTTACGACTAGAACACACATTGCTGACTAATTTAAAACACTCCACAGTAGTTGTGTGAATCGTAGCATATATTCATCAAAAATAGTCTGATTAAATAATGAGAAAAATAACTGGTTCTTGAATGCATCACAGTTCTCTCTTGAAAGATTGAATAAATTCATGAAATGTCAAAACTGGATTTTTACACAGACTATGTGTTTTCACTACTTTAAAATACATTTGCACCCACCCAGAGACATTACATCATACCATGCTTTGGTACAGCTCATCTCGGAAAAGGAAAAAGTGTCACTAATGCAAATGTTTGCAAAGCATAAGTCTCATGTATATTAAGTAAGAATGACATACATAAGCTTTGTTTAACAGATTAAAACAAATAAACTCTCTAACCCAGTGATATTTGTAGTTAACTTTAATGAAAACTATTACACTGCCAATTACAAATTAAACGTTCTAGTTTTTACGCTAGAACTTCTAACTGCAGTTAACAATCGAGTAATGGTGCAACAGTAAATTTCTATATTAAACACCATTATGCACCATTATATGGTTCCATTTGTACAACAAAAACTAAAAATCATGACTGGAGTGTCTTATGCTTTTTCTTATGCTTGGGTATCTGTTTTAGTGTGTTACAGTGTAATGCTCTTTTTTAAATGAAATATTTAATTTCTGATTAAAAAAAAATAGATACTTTAACCTATTCTCTTTACCGTAATATCAAATCAGCATCTTAGATGGTGAACCATGCTTAAAAACAGGTGTATGTTTTGTAGGCTACATTCAGATTCAACTATGCGAGCACAACTTGAAGACAAATGCAGGAAAAAAAATAGAGTAGGTTATAGAAAACAAAAATGTATATGCACTGATGGAATGGAATGCCATCTCACCCATGTCCCGGGCTTGTCAATGACATCTTTCATCATCTGCTGTTTTTACAGCGTCTTATCTCACTCACACTGCCTACTCCTTCCATGTCCTGTTGCACCTCGCTAAAGGCCACTGGGTGCACCCTGGAAAAGGAAGTGAGCAGGAAAGCCTTTTCTGAACAGAGTAAATATTGTCAGCTATTCCAGGGGCAGACGTGCACTGCAGAGCCATGTTTAGTAAATAAAGACTAACCTGAGTGGTATTTCCATGAGGTTAACTTATAATAAAGAGTATCAGCTGAGAAAAGACTGATTGTGTTTATCATGCAAGAAGTGGTAAAAATGGAACAAGCCATGTTTCTGTTCTCACACTAAGGACACGGACCCGCAGACATTTCACTTCTGTCAAGTCGTGTATTGTAACAGTGTAATATTACTTCAAACATTTAGATTGGATTAAATGGAAATAAGATTTGTGTACAAGTCAAACTAATCTTGGGACCCCGCAGCACTCCCGCGAGAGTTCTCCAAATACAAATCAGTTCATTTATTAATGTAGAAGGTCCAAGTATATGACTAATCAAGTGCATGACTCAGCCAGGTGCTCTCCCATATGATGACTGAATTTGGCCGTGGTGGTTTCAGAGTCACCCAGCTGTTGATTGTCAGTTTCTAGATTTATACTTATAATTTATATACTTCAATATAAATTATACTTTTATACTGAAGTATAATTGAACATGCTGGGGAGCTCAAAAAGGAAGCCCACATGTGTTTCATTTACTACAGCAAAGATTTTAACTTCGATAAAAGTACTTTTCTTCAGGAAAATCGAATCATTCTACACTTATCAACATCATGACTGGATTAACAGGTTCCACATCAGCAAAGGAGTTACACTAGGCGACATATATTATTACTATACTCATTCAACCTGTTTGCTGAGCATATAATAAGAAGAGCAGAACTTGAGAAAGGTTATCTAAGATTTAATAACCTGTGCTATCTGGGTGAGACTTAAAGGAGAAAATCGGAGCTGAAGACCTAAAGGCCAGTTAAAGAATACACTGAGTAGATAGGATTTCAGCTGAACATGAAAAAACAAGTTACGACAACAGGAGAGTCAATACGTTTGCCATTGATGGTGATGATGTAGAAGTGGTGGACAGCTTTTGACTACTCGGATCAATTATTAACACCAAAACATCCATCCATTTGTCAAGAAATATGGCACTCAAAGTAGAACAAAGAGAAAGGATCTTACAAAGATCTTCAAATGCATGATGTTTCTTTACAAATAAAGGTATCCTAAGTGTGCTTTCAACCACAACCCTAATTAGATCTGTCTTTCATACAGATCTAAAGGCAACTGTCATTTTTAGTCACTGATCTTTTCTGGAACAGTCTTTGTCAGTATGAATGAACCCAATTGGAAAACCCAATTACAAAGTCACTTAGATCTTCTTCTTTTACCATATTGTTCTAAAATTGAGGTCAGCTAGGCTTAGGATTGTATACATGTCACAGAGTAGGATAGATGTCACTTAACTGCTTAACTTTATTATGCAGTACACCTGCATGGAAGCAGCTACACATAGGTTTCTCCACTCATGTATTCCGGAGTTTTGCAGTCCCACACCATGCTTTATGTTCTTGGCCAGATTTCCACCAGCTTAAAACAGCAGGAGAAGAAAGGTTTTCATAGTGTTCAGGTTGTGTCTGCAAGATCTGAAGCACTTACATTGCCTGCAACCAGGCATTGATTTAGGTTATCCTAGTAATACACATTAAGTAGGGATCATTTGTTCAAGTAATCACCCAGAAGTCCCCTCAGTCTTCACACTGACCATTTCTGTGTCATATATAAACAATTCTGTTTATAAGCTCAGTAGGGTAGCTTTAAATGCATGCTCATTAGACCCTTATAGTTTACAGTCAACTTAAAATCTGCAAAACTTTTTTGAGTTTTCTCTGTTCGGGCTTAAGCTAAGTTATAAAGTTATCTAAATGAAACATCATTGGTTTACTGTGAGTTCAAGTGTTCACACAGCATTACCACAATCCTACCACAATTTTAGGAAAATAAATCAACTGAATTAAAAATTTGATTCAGGGTAAAAAATAGTTTTGGAGGGACTAAGCAGGAATGAGTAAGTAGTGCCACATTAGCACATAAATTACCACTACTAACTACGAACAAGTCCTGGTTAGTCATTCAGTAGGTAATAGTGAACTATTGGTTGGAGTAGTTAACTGTTCATCAGGAACTACTTAGTCTACATTACCTAGCCTACATTAGCCTATTCCAGACACATGTATGTTTAGGTCAGGACACTTACATACAAATAAATAAATAAATAAATATTTGTATGTATATATATAGATATATATATATATATATATATATATAGACCACAGAATTATACTAAACTAAGAAGTAACATAAAAGACGTCCAGTTAGTCACCTTAAAAGTTTAAGCTAACCACTAAATTGTACAATATATATATTTCTTAGCAGCATGATGCCCAAGGCTCTGCTGCTAGTTTGGCTTTAAAAAAATCCTTCAATTATGTAGCTTCCTATTATTAAATGTCAAGAAAAGGAGGAGTCGATTGAACTACAGATAGGACTGAGACACATTCTCTCTCACTCTCTCTAATTCCCTTTCACTTTCTCCCTCCACACAGTAACCTGATGTGTGGCACCATTATATTTGCTTATCTTGGCTCTGTGAAGAGGAGTTTCTTCCTTGCACTCCCACAACACAAAGTGGGTGTGGATGGGGAAAAGGGGGAACCATACCCTGGCCTCTGACTTCTATCAGGCCACCTCAGCGGCTAAGGTTACCTCTTTTCATTCTGTCCTGGATTTTTTTCACTCCTTTCTTCCACATGGTGCACAGACTCTTGCTTCCTCCTGTGAGGTGGCCTGCCGTGTCTGAATTTGTCCTTGAAAAAAAAAACACACATACTTGCCTTCCGCCAACAAAAAGATTTCTAAAATGCCCTCCAACAACCTATAGTGACCTTTTCCACATACATGGTTCTTTCCCTCAAGCATACATATGCATATGCATATGCACATGCAACTTTTTTGCAAACATGTCATGGATAATTCATAGTGATAGCAGCCTTTTGTGTAAATATTTCCACTGAAATTCCAAACCATAATTCAATTGAAAATCCTTTTAATCAGAGTATTTGCTGAGGTAGCCACATTTTTTTCTATACTGGGTCATTTGGCATCATTTTTTCATATACAAGGTAATGCAGGCTGTTCATTACCTTGAGCTAGTTCAAATGGATGTAATCAGTCAATACTGAAATACAATGCTTAATGAATGCTTGAGGTCATACGTATACAGTCATGGTGGAAAGTTTGCAGAGCCTTTATACTACTCTCCTTCATATTTTGGTCAGGTCTGGACTTTGACTCAGCCACACTAAAATGCTCAATTTAAAATGCTCACTTGTGTGTTTAGGGTCATTTAACTTCCATTCATGGGCAGATTCACTGACACTATCCTATAGAATTTCTTGATTCAGTCCAGAATTCATAGCTAAATCAAATTATGACAAGCTGTCCTGGTCCAGTGCCAATAAAACGATAATTCTGCCACCGCCATGTTTATTGTTGGAATGCAATATTTGGTTTTGACCAAACATACTGTCTCTCTTTGGCTATGAAGTTCTATTTTTGCCTAATCCGAATATTCCTGCAATAGTCTTCATGCTCATCCAGGTAGTTTTTAGGAAACTTTAAATAGTCACCCATGTTCTTCTAGCAGGGAGGTGGCTTTGTCCATACACACTATTCTTTTTCATTGTTTGCCTGATTCTGGACTCAGTGACATTTGTAAGTGCAAGAGAGACCTACAGATCTATAGATGTTATTCTGGGTTGGTTTGCCTAGACTATTATGAGCCTTGCGCTTGGAGTGATTTTTGTCGTGGACAATAATGACTCCTAAGAAAAGAAAACTTGTGTTGAAGTTTCTCTATTTCTGCACCACCTGACAGTGGATTGTTAAGGTCAGAAATTATTTTATAACTTAACCAATCATGCTAGAAGATCCCACAGGCCTTTTATCCACAAGCCTCTAAATGCTGGACCACTTTATACTTTAATAAAATATGAGCATTTGTAATAGTTGTTCTTCATTCTTTATCTATTATTATGACTTTTGGTCAGATTTATGTTGCAGTTCTGAGAGTTCACAAACAAAGCCTTTTTTTAAAAATGTGAATTTTAAATTAAACCACAAAAGTTATGATTGTTTATTCAAATAAATCAAAATGAAAAATACTGGAAAACAGGGACGATCCTTTTAATTTTAATGACTCACATGGGAATGGACATGTCACCATGACCAGTAGGGTTCATGTGCATGAGTAATATTATGAAGCTGAGGTGGAAACCAAAACCTCTGGGACATGTATGCTCAGACACCCTTCCCATTTGCTACATGTTTAAGCCAGATGGAGCTATATAATGGCCTATGTAGTTTAGTCTACAGTGTCAATAAAACATATTTTGCTTTCTACATCATACTGACGGTTTGCTGGACATAAGCATGTTCATTGTATTCTGGTGAATTTGACTAGTGCCACACGGACACAAGACATATGAAACATCATGAAAGAAGTATTCAGGTACTAATGCAGTTCCAATACAAGCTTCTTAAACAATCTAAAACAAATGACCTTTAAAGTAAAGGCTGTAATAGTTAATAATATTGCACTGATGTAAATATATCTTACGTGTATCAATGCCTTTCTCTTATCACCTTTAAAATCAAAGTTTTGCTGCTGACCATGGTTCTGAATTGATTGTGCATCGTTATATGTGGACATACATAACTGGCCAATCAATATAGCTATGTCTGAAACTGAGTCTACGTATTACCTTTGCACATGCAGTTCTCCTGTGCGGATGGAACGGGTTTCAAAGTTGCATAACTTGCCAACAGCGCAAACTGCATGCCTTCGATTGTTTTATTATTCTAACAGAACACTATTTGTGGAATACGACCCAGAAAGAATTACTTTGGTTTCTTATGCCACACTTTTGCTGTAGACTTTTGACAACTGATATTTCAGCCTTCTTTAATACAGTCTGCATTTCAGCCTATACATAAATCATTTGACTTAACAGTAAAGCCATTACTGTCACAGTGCCATGGCCATATTCATAAATAGATTCAGTAACTGGCAGACAGTTGCCAGCAAGTTACTATGATTTTCATCAGTAGTGGTTTCATGCCGTCTTATGAGAGCTTACAGTTCCAAAGTGATGAGAATTGCTGCAATTTTGTCTGTAGTCTTGGCAGTGTCCTGGTACCGTGGTTAGAACTTCAAGCACTAAACCTAAACCCTGATGGCTGAGCCCTCAGTCCTGACAATGACACAAACATGTCACTATCCAGTGATGGTTACAGGTAAGAATAATGTATTAGTTTTTAGTGCAAGGCCCAAGAGTACAAGCAAAGGAAGGAATGCAGCTGTGACTACCATTAATGGTCAGAGCGAGAAGAGTCATTAATGTCTTTTCTGTTCATTCAAAATAAAATCTCAAACAGACGATATAGCCAAAACCTGGCAGCCCTATAAAAGTCTCTCCCCCACTGTAATTAAAATCAAGCCATGCAGTCACCAAACCACTAGTGAATGTTTTACCATACACTGGGGTCAGCTTGATACTAAACATGCCTTATTTTTATTTCTTTAATTCATTATGCTTTGTGTGGGAAGCGTCATGGGGAAAAACAGTAGAAAAGTTATATACATAAGCCTTCCAGTGTTTATTAGTAAAGGTTTATGCAGGGAAGCAGACATTTCATGTAAATTTCAAAATGTATATATGGATATGCATAAAGCATTAGACCATGGTCTATGAGTATAGACATTTCAGAGGCCTCTTTGTCTGAAAAGCCACTCAGCTGCACCATAAAAGCAAAGTTTAGACTTTACTCTTTTAAACGTAAGTAAATCAAGCTGTCAATACTGCTGGAATGTGGCTGTGGTCTTACAGCCTATGAAGACCAGGAATGCAGGCTTAACCATCTATTTTAAATTATAATTCATAATATAGTATGTAAGTATTGGCAGTTTTGTTGAGCTCTTAAATTCTGATGTGTTTCTGCTTATTTTTTTCTTCATAGTGAAGACCAACAACTGTAAGTGATCCTACTGCAAAATTTATGGCTGTGATTGGTGGACTCCCATTGATGCTCTCATTTGTAATGTCTGGCTGACTGTGCTAGAGTTTCATCCTCACCTGAATTCTTTCACTTGGTTCCTGTCGTGCCTGTCGCTAAAAAGGCCCCTGGAGAAAACAGCAGCTGTTATTTCATGACAGAGGCTAGAATTATGTGTCTGCTTCCCTCTCAACTGGATTCTATGAAATTCGATAAGACCGGAAATCAGACAGCGCTAAGGAGTTTCTTCCGTGCTATTCAGTCAAAGACTTTTGGAGGTCGTTGTGTTTGTCATATTGATCCAAGTGACAGAATCGAGTTGGCTGTTTTAAATTTGATGGGATGTTATTGTGGTTGTATTTTGTATTATGGGTGGCTCAGTGTTTATATCAACCCTTAGAACTCAGAGCGTATTCATTAAATCTAATTTCATCAAATAAAAATGCTCTAAAACAATTGAAACCGGTGTTCTCCCAGGTTCAAAGACCTTGAGTTTTCTTCTGTTTGTTTCTAAGACCGAAAAAAAAGAAATTTGGGCATTTTTGTTCTCTATGGCCATTTGCGTATGACGCCTTTCAAAACCCCTGTAATGGTGGTCATTATTATTGTGACCACTACTGGGTTTTTTTTCATGACATAAGATCAGCAAACAAAGCTCAGCAAGACATCTCAGACCTTGAGCATCAACACAAACTGGGGGAACTTCCACATAAGGAGTTGTTTTGTTGTGATGATGAAAATTTGCCATTTGTTGCACTGCCGGCTCGGATCCATGCCATTCACATTCTAAAAGTTCATTAAAAAGTTATAATACTATTAATGATTCAGACAAATGGTACTATGCTTAAGGCTCTGATTTGTAGACATATCAGCCACAACATTAAAAGCTCTGACAGGTGAAGTAAATAACACTGCTTATCTTATTATGATGAGAATGAGCAAGTGTGAGAATTTGAGTGAGTTTGAGAAGGGCCAAATTGTGATGGCTAGACGATTGGGTCAGAACACTTCCAAAACCCCTGTAAGTGTAAACATAAGAACTAGACTATGGAGCAATGGGAGAAGGTGATCTGGGAGGTGATCAATCACATTTACGCCGTTTGGACAGTCGCGTGCATGTGTGTCGCTAACCTGGGGAAAAGATGGAACCAAGACGCACTCTGGGAAGCCGATAAAGGCAGAGTGATGCTCTGGGTGCCACCTACCTAAACAAGTACACTCGTTCATGGAAATAATATTCCCTAATGAAAGTGGCCTCTTTCAGTGGAACAATTTGCTCTGTCAAACTGCAAAGGGTGTTCAGTAATGGTTTGAGGAACATCAAGAGTTAAAGGTGTTGAATTGGCCTGCAGAGTCCACAGGTCTCAATCCAAACAAGCATCTGTTCTAGTTTCACCCAGGGGGATGCACCTCATAACTTACGGGGTTTAAAGGATCTGCTGCTAAAGTCTTGGTGCCAGATACCACAGCACAGCTTCAGGGGTCTTGTAATATTTATGCCTCACCAGTTTTGGTGGCATGAGGGGGATCTACACAATATTATGCAGGTGTATTCACTTGCCTGTGAACCCGATAACCACAAAGTTGCAGTTTCAAACCCCCTACCCCTTTCTTACAGGAGGACTGTCCCTGTAACTAATGATTGTAAGTCACTCTGGAAAAGGGCGTCTGCCAAATGTCACATTGTAAACCTGCTGAGTCTAGTTGAAATAAACGACATTAGAATAACTCAACACAAGTACCAACTCACCTGATATGGAAAAATCATACACGCCATTGTAAACATGAAGTGGTACACACACAGGGCTCACAATCCACAGAACAAAAGACTAGACCAAATGCATATTCAATAATCCCAACACATTACCAAAGCAATGCAGGTCTATAAACTGCCACTTTACAATGTAAAGCCTAAAACATCTGAATCCCATCATATTTTAATGTAACGTGTCTCAGCTACCAGATCTTTTGGTTCCTCAGTGGCACACAGCAGAGAGGAGAGGAGCTAAATGATAGTGACGCGTCATATCGAGTTGTGACAGTCAACTTTTTATCATTTGGTTTTCACTGCTTTCATGGCTTAACTTTTTTCTCTCTTTTTGTTCTACGTTTAAGTGCCCTCCACTCATACCTCCTCACCTCATAGATTTCCTCCAAGTCAAATTTGTCTGATATACCTCACAATCTGGATTTGTCTAGATCAGTCATCACATATTTAGATTTATGTAAAAAATAATAAATAACGCATGGAGATGAGTAGGTGGAGTTCCTGAATTATTTAGCCCATGCCATATATCGTCCTCAGACACTGATGTCCACGTGTGTACTCTGCCAGGGTATGATAAATGAAGACAACTTTTTACATGATTTTTACAGACCTACATATACCTGTGGAGCTGATTATTAAATATTTTGAAATTATGTGAACATTCAGAAGCACATTTCTATAACGCTATGTCTCTTAGGCTTTTGGTAAATGACACTTTTCTTGTAGAGAGACATTTGCTGGGAGTAACAGATTTACAGCAACACATTTTCTGGGTGAACACGGATGCTGTCTCTTGCATTTTCGAGGTTGTTTGACTTTGTGATTGTTTTAAAGTTAAATGGACCATTTGTTATGCTTTGAATTTATTCACGTCAGTAAAGCGAGCTTAGAGAGTCTGTTATGTTTTAGAGTGGTGGTATACCTTATGGGTAATGTGCCAGCAAGTCTTCTGCCCGTTCTGTTCCCATTCTACATCTGGACAACAGCTGAACCTCCTCCTCTGGCAGACTCTCTGTTGTTTAGCAACACTTGTGTGTGTATTTAGAGAACAAGGTGGGAGACAATGTATCTATACATCCCACCAAGAGTTAATATTTCATCAGATAGCCGCGCAAAGCCCAAGCGGCTGGGCTAGACTACAATGCAGACGGCTCCCTGTTATTTTTAGCTTAGTGGAGATTTGGGCCAGGAGACAGAGATGGTCATAGAGTGAAATACAGGAATCCCTGTGCTTCCATGGATGGCTCTGAGCGGAGCCAGCAAAAGATGGATGTGAACCAGCAGACACACCATAATGACTTCTCCAATGCACCACTTACCCCAAAAGAAAACACACACACACACACACACACACACTCACACTATAGCCGATGTATAAAACAACAAGATCTTTTTTCTGTACCATTGCTTTGCTTTCATGGTCTTCATATATTTCAGACCTAGAGAGCTAGGTGATGTTCTCAAAAATAAACGGATACTCCTAGATCCACCACTCCACACTTTTATAATAAAATAAATGAAGAGAAAGTTATCTAAAAGTTACATCTGGTCATGTGTGTTTTTCTCATCTGTGTACACTGATAGATTTGTTTTATGAAATTTTATAATGTTTACATAAAAAAATTACGATAATTAGAGAGAGTGGTGAAAGAGTTTAAAAACTAACACAGTGTTCACCTTGCATAAGTAATGCTCTCTATGTGGACTTGTTTGTAACTGAGCTTTAGAAACAGAACTGGACTCAGCAGTGGAGTGGACGCCAGCCTGAGTCTCCCCATGAACCCAAAACACATTCAAATTTCTTATTTAGAAACATTTTCATATGTCGATTTAAAATATGAGGGAAGAGACAAGTGATTTGTTGATCTAATATAGCATAAAAAAATGTAGGGTTGTGTCTGAGTCCCTCATTAGCATTGTTTTATATTGAGAAGTTTACCGGTTAGTTAATTAAACAGCATTCATGTGAAGTACATGTATCAGTAAATGAATTAAGATGTTGCCAGTATTCCTAACCGCTGACATGCAATATTTTGAAACGTGCAAGGGGTGTGGAAAAAGTACAACTCATATTACATGCTTGGCCTATGATTGCATTTACTAGAGTCATTTTTTAATGGTAGAGAGCTGCAGTTGTTTTAGTGTTCCTCCAGAGACCACAGGCTGATAAGTTTTGTTTTCAGTGGCTCTGTGACCAGCACTACTGTGTCAGCACAAAGAGGCTTGCTGTGCATATTGGTATACATTCAGCAAATACTGTAATCTTCCTTTGAGAATAAATGATAGATTATGAATGTTACATTTGTAAACTGTGCAACATTGTTCTATCATTCTGCCAGTTACCATCCTCTACAAGTGCAAATTAATTCCTTTCCTCTGTATCTTTACAATAATTGCTGTAGGCCACTATAAATGCTATTTAATACAGATCACGTTTTTCTACAGTTTGTAAATAAATTATAGATCTATTATTTTCATGCGGGTTTATTTTATTCAGATGTAGATTTTTATAAGGGCTAGTAAAAGTGGCTCTAATAGTAAGTGGTTGAAAGAACACATTTTGAACACATTTCTGAGCAAATACTGTCATGAGCAATCATGTGGCCACAGGAGCAGATGTTATACATGCAGGCTGAAATCTTCCTTGCTGAGTCTGTCATCATCAAGCTGAGCCCACCGCTTTGATTCTCTTTATTGCCCCATGCTTTATGTTGTGTGCGTCCGCAACAGTTTATTTAGAGGGCAAAAGAGCAGCAATAAAGGATGAGTGCCATACTAGAGCACAGTTAGTCAGCACTGTATTTCTGTGTCCTTCAATGACAGAGCCAAGAGAATTCCATTAGAAAGTAGAAGACATCTTTCACAGCAGCATTCAAACAAAAAGGTGTTAATATGACCAGAAGAGAGGTGTTGTTATAAATGACAATAATAAATATAGATACTCTACAGTTTCAAACGTTCAGAAAGCTGCTTAAAGTTTGGAATGTTTCAACCAAAAATATGGTTGCAGACAGATCTATGCAATGATATTCATATGCTAGTTTTATACAAGTTATCATTAGGAGGACCAAAAAAAAGTTTGAATGAAAAATAAAGCATTTCAAATACTTTTTGGTGGATATTATTATTTGTTATTACTGAATATAAAATAATAAGCGATGTTAATTTGGAATTTGATTTTAACATTTTGAAATATAGACTATCTTGGAAAACATTCAAAGAGGAAAACATTGGGTTTATTTTCAACATTGATTATGGGGAGAGGTATTAACTGCAGTTAAGTCCTCAACAGTTATGCAGTCACCTTTCTTTCTTTACTTTCTTCTGTGATTTCTATGTTATTGTTTCATTTAATCCTATGTTTTGCTTCATTTTATCTTATGCAACATGTGGGGGAAGGAAACAAGAGAAGAGATAAAAGGGGTGCAAAATAAAAATGTGCTTTTTGCTGTTGTTGCAGTATATTGAAAAATTGCTGCACCTCATGTGTAAAATAAAAATCCTTGAGTGACCTACAAAGGCTATATACCCTTTGCCATATTCTCCTAATATTGTCTTTTGCGAAACGTCTGTTGATTCTGAGTTGCTGACCACACCATTCTTAGTCAGACTAAAAACTGACTTTTAAGAAAATGAAAATATTTGGTGGACTTGCTGACTGCATTGTTAATATGTTATCTGAGGGGACATTTTCACAGCAATAACTTCACAATCTAACAGCCAGGCCTGAGGCCCTCATTAAGGATTCTGTGGTAGAGTATCTGATCTGCAATCTTTTTGGCAGAATGGGACATTTTTTCAAAGCTTTGCGTTTGGAATAGTTAACAGCGAGTCTATTTTCTCAACATTTTTCACACCCCGTCCACTGGCTCTTTCTCAACCCACAAATATCTCAGTCTGCTTTAGCCTCCTGCTCTGGTGAACACCTTCAGCCACTGTGCCAGTGCAGAATGATTTCCTTAGATTGTCTCCTGGCTCTCTTGGGACAGGAAACAGGAAATAGAGGTCGATAGGGCAGTGTTACAGCACAGCTCCGACTGTAATGCTCAGTGACACTTGGCAGGACTTTGAGAGCAGCCGTTAATGCGCCTCTTCCTCCTGGTGTTTGTCTTCTCACAGACAGGCGCTTGATTTAGCATGGAGAGTTGTCAGTCTGAGATGTGCACTGATAAGAATTGGGAAAAGAGTGCTCATAAAGCAGCTTATTACTGCAGCGAGGCCAAAATGTTTGCTCAATCTCCCAACACCATGAAATGGACACCAGTCTTCCCTCACATCCACATGTGCTCTTCATGTTCAGTCTGAGAAAAGATTTCTTTCATTTTTTTTATTAAACACTGTTTTTGTTTCATTTTAGTTCTTTGTTCATTTTGACTTACCTTAAAATAATGCATTTACTACAAAAACATGTCCATAATACCAACAACAGCTTCACTCTTAATAATAAATGTGTCAAAAATGGTTAGGCCATAGAAGAATTATTTTCGGTTCCCTAAAGAACCTCTCAGTGTCACGTGATGTCCTGGTTTCTCCCCCTGTCTGACCGCACACTTCCCTCCACATGACTGTTGTGATTTATATGCTCCACCCTAGTCCTGTCCCTCTGTTAGTGGATCAACCTGTTGTCAGTCTTCCCACTCTCCTTCCCCATGTTTCTCCACTTCCCTGCCTTGTGTATATATACCCTTGTGTCACCATCATATCCCTCTGTCAAGATCTTGCTTCTGCCCTTTAAAAACCCATCATTAATGTTATTGTATTTTCATGCTTTGTCAGGTATTATAAATAATTGTCAGTGTTTGCATTTGAGTCCACCCTTGTCCTCTACAATCAGTAAACATTACAGAATGGCTAACCTCACCGTGGACCCAGCAGACCAGGACTTTATGCAAATTATTGCAATTTATTGCAAATTTGCCACTTATCTTACGTTATCTTACGTTCTATGTCTGGAAAGGGTTGGCGACCAGGCCAGCCACAGGAGAGAGCCCACTACCCAGAAAGGCCCCATATTACTCAGCTGGCTATAGCTGCTCCACAAGGTTAAGATAAGATAAACCTTTATTAGTCCCACAAGTGGGAAATTTGCATAATTACGGCAGAAAGAAGAAAGTTAAGAGCAGCAAAACAATACATTAAAAGCTATACAACAAAATAAGATTAAATTAAAAGTACACTTTAAAACTAATACAAAATATAAATATAGACATTTGTATGTGGTGGCCGCTGCATTAGCCATTTAGAGGGTTTAGTTGAGGCCACTCTGAGGGGAATGGAGCCCATCTTTATCCCTGAAACATCACATGGGGCCTGTTATAATGGCCAGGAGGTGACCAAGGGGCTTATGAGATGTAGCAGGGATGAGGAGGAAGAGACCAGCCCTGTGACAGCATAAAAGTGGGCTGTTGTGGTTGATTCAGGTTTCAGGTCTCGGCCCCCTTGCCACCCTTGCCCTATACCGACACATCAGGTCACTCCCTAGTGTCCTGGATGATACGCCTGAGCACAAGCACCCCCTAATTTCTGGGGACAAAGGATGAGGATGATGCAGGGATGGTAGCAGACATCCTCACCCTCATTAAAACAGATAACAAGGGACACTCTGCCAAGAGTAGAGGGGGCCACAGGAGGAAGACCGCTTCATCTGAGTCCCCTGGTGCTCTGGAGGGTATTTTACAACCTGCTCCTCCCTCAGTTCCCCCTGGTGCTATGAAGAACACATCATCTCTAGCTCCCCTGCAGCTCTGAAGAGCATGTCATCGCCAACGTCCTCTGCAGTTCTGGAGAGCTGCACATCTCCATCAGTGCCACCTGCTGTTCCAGAGAGCTGCTCATTGTGGCTGGCACTCCTTGTGTGCTAGATAGGCGCCTATAAATAAAATATATTATTATTACTGTTCCTGAGGGTTCCAAGTCACTGCCATACTGCTTGCTGAGCATCCTCCCCAGCACGGCTGCGCCTCCTCACTAGCACTGCTGGCCTTTTTCAGAGAGCACCCCTTTGGCAGTGCTGCATGCTGCCCGGGAGAGTTCTTCATTGCTACCTGTGCCCCCTGCTGTTATGGAGGGTTCCTTGTTACTGCAGGTGCCCCCTGCTGCTTTGGAGGGTTCCAAGTAATCCAAGCAGGTTTCTTGGCATTGGCTTCTTTGACAGGGTTCTTTATCACTAGGATCCCTGTCTACAGGCTATCCAGTCCCTTGGTCCTAAGTAGCCAGCTCTCTTGTCTCCTGGATCTGAGCAGCTGGCTTTCCCGTCTCCTGGTTCTACCTTACCAGATACATAGGTACCTGGTCCTGCCTTGCTGGACACCCAGAAACCTGATCTTGTGCCATCAGCCTCCCAGTCTCTGGCTCATCAATGGCCTCAGAGTTTCATGGTCCCCTGTGCTCGACAGGTCCTTGTCACCAGCTCCAAATTTCCAGGCTGGAAGAGCTGGCAGCCTCCTGGAGACCAGGATGTGGCTCTGGCCTAGTCTGTATGTATTCCTAGACCCTGAACATCCCTTAAGCTGTACACACCTGCTCCTAGATCCCACACATCCTTGAACCCACCTACTCCATGCACACCTAGACCCTCACGTCTCTGTTCCAGTCCCAGTCTCCATGCCAGTGGAAATCATTGTCCCAGTCCCTGTGTCTCCCTCTTTGTTGATCTCTGTCCATCTGGTTGTTCTGGTAACGTTTACTGTCCCTGTCATGGTTGCTGTCCCTGTTGTAGGTCCCCTAGACCCTAGCCCTAATGTGTCATCATCTCCGTTCCCCGGTCTGCCCCAGATCCCTTTTCCTTGATGTCATCCAATCTCATCCCATTCACATGTCTTTTATTCCATTCCCTTGCCTCTGTTTGATGTGGAATATCTGTCTTTGAGTTGATTCTGAGTGTGTCTCTGCTCTAATCTGTTTTTCTTCCTGTGTTTTCCTGCCCCTGTATGTCCTTATGCATTATTCCCCAGTGTCGGTCATCCATTACCACTACCCTTCTGTCTGCCAAACCCCTTCTGCCCTTTATGTTTAGATCCCCTATATTATTATTGTCTTTTCATGTTTTGTCAGATCTGATAACCATCCATCGTCCTCCACAACCAGAGAACATTATCCGTTCTTTTGGGTACTATTTTTGAAAAATGGGGATGCGAGAATGTGAAAAAGGTTTAAAGAGCCACAAGGTTCTAGAAAGCACTGTTAAATTTGAAGGTTCTTTGATGTTTTAAAGGCTTCTACTCATGCACAAAACTCTCCATTAAACATAGTTCTTAAAGGAAGCAAAAGGGTTCTTCCATGGCATCACTGAAAGATCCCTCTGAGTCACCTTTTTATGGGTGTTTAAAGGCAAGAGTTATTCATCGTGGTCTTAGTCAGGTTTTTCATTAAACCATGTCATTCAATAATGAATGACCATGAGTTTCCAGGATGGTTGAAAGACATGTTTTGAAAAGGCGCAGCCTCACTGTCGTACACATCTATAGCATAAAGCCTGTGAAACAGTTCTATGTTACAGAATGTAGTACTGACACATGAAGATTGTCGTATGACATTTAAAAGGAGTCACAAACCACTGGGCAGGTGGATCACAGACATGGAACTGAAACTAGATTCTGAAGTTATGTCACGTTGTGGGTGACTCATGCCAGCAACAGTGAAATGAGCCCATGAAATCTGTAGGCATGTCAATGAGGATGAGATCAGGGAACTTGTAACACTGACCATTTCTACATGAACCTTAAGACATCAGAATAGTTACCACACTTTTCTGGTATATTTAGCATTTGCTGATTACAATATCCATTGAATTACTACACCAACCTTTTTCCTCTGTATGAGGTCAATTTAATCAGCCACCGTCTCAATGCCGTCCTCTGTGTTTGTACAAGTTAGCTTTCAAACTGTTACTGTCTAGTTGCTACATTGGTATGCTGGAGAGTTTGTGCATACCAGACACACATTTAACACAGTGTGTAAATCTTTAGAGACTTCTATAGGTCTACTTGGTGAAAGCTAATTTAGAAAATAAATTGGGGCCATACCAACCATGCAGTCTATAAAACACTGCACAATTTAATTCCCAGACACACTGTTTGTAGGGAACTGAGATATAAAGTACTTGTGTGTTTATATGAGAAATTCTTCGGTCTATCCTCATCATTAGTATGCTGTTTATTATCTCTCCACCCTTGGTTATTATCCGAGGCATTCCTCAGCGTTTTTCTCACATGCTGATGTTGGTTAAAGTTTGAGGAGCTGGACAGGGCAGAAAGACCAGTCTGCACATTTTGACTGGCCATCATTGTTGTTGTTGTTCTGCTCTCAGGCTCTTGGTCTTTCTCACATTTGTCTTCTTCTCCTTTATAAGACCATGGCTTGAAAAGAGTTGGATGAAGAAGGATTTTCGGAGGAGGGGAGGAAGGACATGCAAAAATGCTGAAACCCTACAATTGATGGTGTTTGATTTCCACTGTAATTAGCATTCCTTTGGCTATTTGGATTTCCAATCTGGGCCTATCTAATATCCGTACTGCATTCCAAAAATGGCTGGCTGGCTTACAGCTTCTTTAAACTGTCCGTGGATTGAATTCTGGGTCTTGGCATATTTATTGTACAGTTGCACACTTTCTTATAACACATGCTTTGTCTTTCCTGGACAGATACTCACTGGGTGTATCTGTTTTTCATACTGATATACATGTGCCTGAGTGCATAAATTCACAGTTAAGGATATACATATTTAAACATTCACTTTTCACTTTTCTTAAATCTTAAACAGTTTAATGGTTATAGAAACTGATCACAATCAAAATTAACAGCTTTTTGATTACTATGGGAAAAGAACATGGGTCTCTTGAAATACACTCCCTCTTGGTGCTACCACTGCCGGCTGAGTAGATTGTAGATCAAGACTGCTTTCCTAAAAGCACTCTAGTATTGAAATTGCCTCCACCACTGAGATTGAATTACATGTTTAGAACAAAAGACTAAAGGCCATCCTACACCGACTAGACAAACACAAACAAATAAACGTTCTATGTTTGCAGCTTTCCTTAAAATGTTCAGAAGAAAAGAAAAAAATGGCTTCCCAAATGACATCGCCGTCTAAGCCAGTGGTATGTAAGTCAGGTCTGGGAAGGCCCTTTTCCAGCACTGTTTGGTGATTACCCTGCTCAAACACAACTTTTAAACCTGTCAGAATGACTGTTAAATCAGGTATTGTTGAGCACAAAAATCCCTTATTTGTGCTAAGTACAGGCCCTGCAGGATAGGAGTTGAACATCACTGGTCTAAGCATTGGCCTTGAGATTGCAAGTTCTAGCCATGACCAGCAGTCCAAAACAGCCCAAACTGTCTTTGGGTGGGTAGGATGGCCCTCCCTCTCCCCTATCACTCAGTCATCTGACAGAATTGCAGAATTTGCGGTAAGCATCCTCCTCCAAGCACATTGAGCTATCTAATGACTTTGTGTTAGTGTCAGTTTGAAAAGATGGATGGCACTTCATGTGTCTCAGAGTACATATTAACCTTCAGCATTCCAGCTTTGTAGCATGCTGACCCCTGTCTACGACCTAAAGCAGCACATGAACATCAGAATTGACCCTTGGAGCACTGGAAGAGGCTGGCCTGGTCTAATGAATCATGTTTTATTTTACATAATGTAGATGTGTGTGAATCGCTTACCTGGGAACAAAATGGCACCAGAATGCAGTATTGGGAAGAAGGCAAGTATCGAAGCAGTGTGATGCTCTGGGCAATGTTCCCTGGGTCCTGGCATTCATGTGAGTTTACTTTGACATGTACAACCTATCTAAACATGTTCCATCTATCTAAACATCTTAGTACACCTCTTCATGGCAATGGTATTCCCCAATAGCAGGTACTTCTTACTGCAGGATAATGTGCAATACCACACTGCAAACATTTTTTAGGAAAAGTTTGAGGAACACAAGGTGTTGACTTGGCCTCCAAAGTCCATAGACCTTGATCAAGCTTTGGGATGTGCTGGCTCAACTTGCCTGATCCGTGAAGGTTAGTGTCCTTTATTTGCTATGTGTCACATGCTCCAGGGGTCTGAGATATTATTGCATTGTAGGCAGTATTGAATTAACTCCTAGTGCAACCTCCTGGAGATCTCTTGCAAAGTTTAGTCTCCAGTCACTGAAGAAGTGACTTAAATGGAGCAGTTGTGGCAGATTGTTTTGGAACTAGACTCTTCTTTAAGGTAGATGTCCAGAGTTGGTGACCACCTCATGTGTTCATTTAGTCAAGTAGGTTTTATTTTATTCTACCATACACACACAGTACACAGTGAAATGAGATAACGTTACATTCAGTAGGTTGATTGACAGGGCAGAAAGTAGATTGAGAGGCATATAACTGTTGACCCCAGGCAAACATTTCTTCTTTTAGATCACAGAAGCGATAAAGGAGTAATCCAGTGGCATTTCACATGCAATTTTCTCTGTTGGGTTAAATCTGTCATGGGAAAATTATAGCAAATTATGCTATCCAGGGGAATTCACATTTTACCATGGCCTTATATTTCATAAGAGTATTTTTCAATAAGATTAAAATTCATAAACAATTGGAGTAATGCAAACCATGGGTTTTCACTGTACAGTGGTACAAAAGGTGGAGGCTCTGGAAAGTTCAGACTTTATGATGATATCTACTCTCAGCTGTCTGGTTCCTGTAGCACTTCAAGTGAAGTATTTCCAGTGATATACACAACACAGCACGTGTTTTTCTTAAGTCATCCTCCCAGCATGTGATGCAGAGGAAGTATAGCCTGCAATATTACAAGAAATGCAGTAAATTTTTGTCCTTGGGGCTTCTCTCGACTGACTGAGGAAAGTAATAAAACTCACTTTAGCTGGTCTGTGTTTGTGGGAGCACTTTGGATGACTTTTTTGGCCTATGCAGCAGGACTGGCTTCCCCTAACCCTTTCTGGTTTTCCCAGTGCCTCTTGCAAAAAATGTGACTATATCCTTTAATCCCTTTCCTTCTATTCTGCTTTCGCCCCTCCAGAAAAGGTAGCGGGTGCTACAGCAGGACACATGTCTAGACTCCTGTACAGGCGTAAAAGTCAAATACTATAAATCACTATGAGTTACGCTATGTTAAACAGACTGGAGAGAGTTCCTGTGAGAGGCTTGGAATAGTTGTCATTGTTGAGAGCTGGGAACTGGGAGGCTCCAAGTGTTAAAAAATAATGTTCTTGAGAACCAGCCTTGCACATTTCCTTTTGCAAACACTCTTTCCCAAGATGTCTGTTTCTCCTTTTTGTGATACACCTGTTCATTATCAGATATTCACATTTACTGATGCTTTTATCCAAAGCAACTACAGGGGACAGTCTCCCTGCAGCAACTTGGGGTTAAGGGGTTTGCTCAGGAACCCAGGGGTGGTATGCTGAAGGTAGGATTTGAACCCATGACCTCTTAGCCCAGTGGCACGGATCCTACCCACTAAGCCACCACCACCCCGTATTGGATGAAGCAATCCAGAGAAATCAGTTCCACTACTCCATAGCCTAATGCTGGGGAATCTCTGTCCCTCTAGTTGACATTTGACTCTGGACCTGATGACCTGGCTTATGTATGATCTCTCCAGAGTGTCCCATTCTATTAGCAATGTGTTTCCACGGAAATTATATAAGCTTTGCAAAATCAATGCTGTTTCTCTACACCGGGGCAGCTGGTGGCCTGGTGGTTAGGGAGTTGCCCCATGCAATAGGAAGGTCATGAGTTCAAATTCCAGGACTACTAATGGCACCACTGAGGTTTCCTTGAGCAAGGTACCATCCCCTTCACTCAGGTGAATGGGTTAAATGCAGAGGACAAATTTAACATGCTGTCCTGTGGTGTGTTCACGCATCACAAATAGTTCACCTTCACTTCACTAAAGTAGCTGAACACACATTTTGAGTTAACTCAGAGCTGTTCTTGGCAAAGAGAAGCAAAGCAAGTATTAAAGTAATGTATGGTAATAGTGACACAGGTCTGTTTCATAAAAAGGGAAATTAGAATTGAAGTTACTAATTTGTTCATATTACTTAAAGTAATAGTTAATGGAGGTCACTGTGTGTACTCTGTATATACAAAAGTACTCAAACACATAGTGCCATATGGACTGCATTGACTGGGGAGTCAATGGTACATTGTAAAAACATTTACAGTATTTACATATATCACACGCTTTAATTAGTGATGAAATTTTTCCATGGTATAGACTGTTTAAACATAATTATAAAGAACAAGTTAAGAGAGCAACAAGATAATATTTCTGTCTTGTACTTACTTGTTTTTTTGGAGGTCTCATGTCCCACTTTTTATGTTGCTAGTGTAGTAAAACTAATCACCACCTACTGCAAGTG
The DNA here is from genome assembly GCA_037974365.1 of Hydrocynus forskahlii. Taxonomy (NCBI): domain Eukaryota; kingdom Metazoa; phylum Chordata; class Actinopteri; order Characiformes; family Alestidae; genus Hydrocynus; species Hydrocynus forskahlii. The sequence goes on along the minus strand of JBBPCX010000147.1, from coordinate 16,761,373 downwards.
ACCTTTAAATCTGACGTAAATAATCTTTTAAGCTGATGGGGTGCCAGTTAAAGTTAACAAGGGGTGACACTTTCAAAACAAACAATGGGAAACAGGGCAATAAATGAGCCCTCTCTCTCTAGCTTCTTTACAGGAGGAAAGGCTTGAAGAAGAAGTCATTCAAAGTTCAGACGCATGGACATTTAAGAACCTGTGATGTACATTCAGCTGACCTTGAATGTAATTCAGTAGACACCTCTATTGGTTTCTGAAAAAAAAAAACTTTCTCAGATTTCTTGTCTGTTCTTGATGGATTTCAGACATGTTCTCATGGTACTGGAGTTTTGTTTTTGCAGCTAGCAAATTATGACTTTATCTCATTCTGACAAGCATGAAAATGTAGTGCGATTGTGATCTACACCGTGGTTTATTTAACAGCATTTTCACTCTATTGCTCATGTCTGTGTTTGAGAATTTCATTGTACAGTAAGCCCCGCGTTCCAAGAGCACCTACGTATAGTGAAAAACTGAGTTGCTGTGATGTGGTAAAAAAACAAAAATGCCTATATTTATAGTGTAAACCCTAAATATGCCCCCAAATATACTCTCAAAAACTTTAATTTCCTTTTAAACTCAGCTTAATACATTACCCTTAAAGTACGGTAAATCCGTACTGTACAGTTTACACTGAACTCTTTTTCAGTATTTGGTGATGTCCCTCCTCTGCTTTAGTTAGGGGTTAAGACAAGACAAACCCCTACACGATTGTTCCTGGTACCATGCTTAGGTTCAAAAGTTAAAATAGGTTATTTTTTGTTCAAATCCTGCTTTGGAGAGTATGTATGTTTTTCTCATATTTGGCTAGACTGGGATTTAAGTCAATAGTTAGTAGTTTTTGGCTTAATCATATGCTGACTCTTAACCAATAGAGCACTTTGTGCACGTGTGTATGCGTGTGCGCGTGTATGTGTGTGTGTGTGTGTGTGTGTTTGTGTGCGTGTGTGTGTGTGTGTGTGTGTGTGTGTGCGTGTGTGTGTGTTTGTGTGTGCATGTCTGTGTGTGTTTTGCTTTGAGGAGGTTGGGATGGAAGAGCAAAGGAAGGGCATACTACTATGAATGTTTTTTTTTGTTCCTTACATTTTTATGAGCACAACCACAAGTGTGATGTGATAGCTCGCTGGCAGCATAAAGTCTTTGGAAGTTTAATCTTTCCTTCCATCATCTCTGTAAAGACAGTCGTCACCTTCTCATGCTCTGTCTTCAGCAGGCAAAATATTTCACACTTCATTGTAGAAGCACTTACAGTCTCTCTCATGGCTGAAAGGATTGGATTGGGTCATACCACAAAAAAAGACTCTAGTCTGAAACCACACAATTGGGCCATCATTTTCTATTCAGCTCATCTTTGATCAGCATTTTTTGATAGTTTTCCACCCACACCTCCCACAATTTCAGATGATTAAGTATATGCACAGTGTCCTTTTTACTTAAGAACACAGACCTGGAGACTTTATTCGCTGAATTCATTAGCACACTAAAACAGTTGGAATATTTTAGGTTTTAAGGCTTTCTCTGAACCCAGAAAGAGTCTTGATATTTGTATTACTTTGACCCAGGGCTCAGTTTGAAAGGGAGGTAAAGGAATCCCTTTCCCTAATCAAAAAACTGAATAGATAAAATATCATCCTACCTGTGGTAATAAAACTTGCTCAAAACTAAACCCATCCAACAGGCTCTGCGGTCTTCTAGACTACGAGTTAGCTGCAGAGAAAAATGGACAAAGCAACCATACTGACCCTGACTAGCTGTAGCCACATTTGGAGGAAATGTTCTTTTATTGTTGGAATGATAGGGGAGCCTTGTAGAATGAGTTGCCTGCTTTGTGTGTACCACAGCGTGAGGTAGGCTAGCAATACTACTAAACCAGTTAGAATCTAGCCTAAATTGCCTGGTCAGTCAATGATGGTTATTAATATTAAGTCTTCACTAGTTTGCTTACTCAATTTTTTGTGAGAGTCACTTAAGCTATAGCCCATTAGGTAATGAAAGAGCATAAACTGGCTCAAGATTTTGCTAAATATTTGAAGAGCAGCATATACCTATTTTCTAAAATACAATTTTGATGAATATTTCTACTTTTACTTACAGCATAATTTTAAGAACTTTTATTGAAAACTTTTACTTATATTTCACTAATCCTTTGCCACATAGCTTTTCAAATAAGGACTAACTTATAAGGTAAGGATAGATTTTGTGTGATACCTCAAATGGAAATGGTCTTCTTTGGAGTCTGCAGAACTGATTTTGCCCATTGCTGTTGTGTGTGTGTGTGTGAGTGTGTGTGTGTGGTCTACCTAGACCAAAACATATGGCCACTGTTAGGCATGGATTAATTTCAATTGTCTGAATGATCAAAAAACGTTTCCGAATTCCCCCTACCACACTCTCTAGAAACAAATGGATTGTAATGTCATTCCCGGGATTCTTCAGGAGGGGGGCTACTGTTTCTGTATTTCACGGATCTCAACTGTGTGACAGACGCAACCTTTACTGGAATTCCTGGCAGGAACATCAGAGGGGGTGATTTATTGGGATGTACTTTCTGTTTCAACCAGGAAGGAAGAAACAGTAGAGTTAGCCCCTTTGATAAAGTGTCCTGGAATTAGGAGCCTGGTGAAGCCATGTTTGGAAAAATTAATTCTTAAAATGCTTAGAAGGCTATGACATGCTCAGCTGTATGTTGTGGCAAGTATAAAACTTTAGTAAGCAGTGCAAGCTTTACCAAAGGGAGAGTGAAGAGCAGCATTCTCCTCCTCTGAACCACAGGATTCCACTGGCTCTTTCTGAGTGACTGCCCATGATCACTAGTGCTTCAGCTCCATAAGAGGAAAAGGACTATGCACCCCGAGTGATCACCCATGCGCCTCTAGAGGCACATTTTCTGTGCTGATGAGGCGCGCATGCTCCAGAGCACAGACTGGCCTGTCAGTAGCCACAGTTATGACTTCTGAGGACTATCTGCACTATTAAGCTCTTGTACATGTTATAAGTCTTTTTCAATTTTGCATTCCTGTAGTTTTACGCCACCTGAGGCGAAAACTTTAAGAGCTTGACTTTACAACACAACAATGGCATGTGACAGTTATGGTGCCCTTTCTATCCTTTTAGAAAACAGAAAAATGGTATAATTCAAAGTACAGCAAATCTATTTCTAAATTTCAGAGGCATTGCATGTTCTCCTCATGGTGGCGTGGGTTTCCTCCGGGGTCTCTGGTTTCTCCTACTGGGATTCTAAACTGACCGTACGTGTGCGTGTGTGAGTGAATGGTGTGTATGTGTGCCCTGCGGTGGGCTGGCGCCCCGCCCAGTGTGAGTCCCTGCCTCGTGCCTGTAGACCTCGGGATGGGCTCCAGGTACCCCCCTACCCTAGTAAGGAATGAGTGGTTACAAAAAATGAATGAATAAATGAAATTATGCATTAAAATTTGACAAAAAATGTAATTATTATTACAATTATTATTATTATTTATCATTAAGAGTCAAATACAGTGTGCCTAGTACTGAGCTGTCCAGTAGAGTAACTGGCTATGGTTTTGTTCTGTGATGATGTAACATCATAGCCTCTAATCCTGGCAGTGCCGCGTGCCAAACAGAAAGGTGATCATATTGCCATATTACGATATTAGTGGCCACCTGATATATCTGACTGTCCCTACTATGAAGCCTATTATAATCCATAAAACAATTGTTAGCAAAATATTAGGCAAGCACAATTACAGATTACAGCTAGAGGCGGAGAGATGCCACTTTTGTTTTCAAATATTAATATTTAAAACTGATACCGACTGATATTTCTTCTGTAAAATCTATTCAAACACTCTACTACCCCACAGGGTGCCTAACAACATGACATGACACAAAGTGAGTATGTGAATGTGTGCAGTTTCAGGCAAGATTTGTTACAGGAATGGATCTGATTCTTTCTTCTTTTCCTTCCGATATATACAATCCAACAGTTTCTGCTGACATTGGCCCATTACCAATAGCCATCAATAGCACTTTTTTATGTCTAATTATACCACAAGAAGCAAATCCCTAATGAGTATTCATTACATGCTGTGGCCAAATTTCAGTAAGCTAAGAATTATCCAAAATACTCAAAGAAGTGTTTGTGGACAAGAATTGTTTGTGTGTCTGGTCTGCTGTTGTGTTTATATGCATTATTAATATAATTTCTTATTCTCATATTACCATTTGAACACTGAAAAAGAACAAAATCTACTCATTCCATCCATCCATTTGTCAAACCTATCAGTACACAATGATTAAGCATAAATACTGCCAATGTGTTATTATTGCTGTAACTATGTAGAAATGCAAAACTCCATTTTTACGCTCCAGCCAATAGTCGATGAGTGTACACAGTGTAGACGCGTGCAAATGTGCAACAGTTGTGTATTCGTTGTGTAGAGGGATAAAAGACTGTAATGTGACTTTATTACACCCACCATTTTACCTACAATTTTACTTGTATTAATTATATAGTGGCCTAAAGAGGTATTTTTGTATTATGTCCCTTAGTATCACAAACATATTTTGGAATGAAACAATGTATTTGGAATGTATCTCCCATACACATAACACAACCACCAGTATTTTTTCCTAAATGGGAAGAAAATGTTGAAAAAACATTGTACATGTAAGAAAAATATGTTGATTTCAAGCAGTTGATTGCTGTCTCTAAATGCAGTGTCAAACCACAAAGTATGGAGATTATTGTCTGATACTTGATTGAAGGAAAAGATTTCCCTTGATTTGTTCCCTGCACTGATTTTGCACTGAACTTTGTACAACTGAAGCAGTGTTTATGCTGTTTATGCGAACTCATGGAGATAATTTCAGTTCACCAATTTATTATGAGTATTTGCCAGGCTGCAACTCAGACTACCCAAAAAAGAGTTAATGAGGCAAAAAAATAAGTCAGATTCTGCTAACTGTACAATAACATGAGTGCTGGAAACTGTTTTTCCTTAAAGAGTTCAACAATTACTCTAGTCAGCCTTCCAGCACTGCTAATTTCACTTCATCCATCACACATGCACGTACATACACATTTATGTTCATTTGCAGCAATCTGCAGATGCTGTGATCCAGAATGAGCTACATTTTTTAATCACATTACAGAGGTAGATTGTGGTGTTAGGAGTCTTGCCCAGAAACTCTTAAGGACATAATGTGGTGAGCTTGCCTGAGGGAATCAAACGCAAGTCTGTGGAAGACAGGAGTTTTTATGCACTGTACTGTAGAAGCTTGCAGGCTTGATTTTGTAAAATTGCATTTAAAATTCCCGTTGATGTTCACATTTTGTCTTTCATTAGGCCTTTTCTTAGCAATGAAGTTCTGGCGTTTCATATTTTCTTCATGACCTTCAGTAAAAAGGCAGTGAAGACTGCTTTGTGTCTGATTGTGTTCAGTTTTTATTTCAGTGCAGCAAAGAGAAACGAGAGCTCAGAGCCATATTGGTATTCCAACTTCAGAGTGTTGCTCAAGCCCTGGTGCTCCTGTTCAGCGCACACTAACGAGAGAACCTTTAAAACCAGTTCATTTGGGCACCGGGTTTAAGTCTGAACTCATGCCAATCTGACCCCACATTTCTAAGGCAAGTGATTCTGTAATTCATTTCTGTTAGATTGAACTGCAGGTTTCTAGACCCTTCTTGTACAGCAGGGATTTGAGGACACGTTCAGTCACAAACCCTCATTCTCAGTGATATTTCAAAACCAGGTTTGCAATCGTGAGGAAATGTTATCAGAAATACTCTTTGGAGGACCTTGCTAGCCTCCCCTAGGTTAGTCATTCTTGGCTCGTGGACATGGGGGGGAACACTCATATGGAGCGAAACGGGAGGCGCTCCTCCATTCAGGGGTCTGTCTGTGTTTTGACAGGATGTGATAGCTAGCAATGGGGAGAGGAAATAGCAAAAGGGTGGCCAGTTCAAAAGGAGGGGTCCATCTGTGTAAACAGCACCTCGTTAAGGAGACTTATTAATTACTCCAACCTATTCATCAAGCACTTGGCTTTGTCCCCCTTGTCCAACTCCAGCTAACTGGAAGCATTCAGTGTGGTGAAAACCACATGGACACATGCCCCGTCTATCGAGGGCCTTCAGCTAAGCTTGCCATAAATCTCTCCAACGCCCTCTAACAGTGCAGCCTCCTCGCCACGATCACTAGTCACCTCCCTAATTCTCTGCCTGAGAGCAGAAAGAAAGCCAATGTGGTTGCAATTTATTATTTCATCAACATACCGTCAGACAAAACGTTTGCCTCTTTATCCCCAGCCTCTAAAGTTTGGGAAAGAAAGGTCCATCTTTTTTCTCCTTTCAGGAATGTCTGCAATGCTTCCCAAGAATCCCATCTTGTTGACTTTGGTGTAAGATGAAAGGTACAGCCTCTCTGTTCTCCCTGTAGATCTTAAATGCGATTAGATGGCCTCGACATGATCAGATGGACAGGGGCTAAGATAGATTATGTGCCCGTATGCTTTTGTAATTTGGACTTGGTGAGCAAAAGTAAAAAACAAAAAGGCAAAAGCTAGAAGATGGCAAAAGAGCGGTGCCCTAGTCTTACGAGACTTAGTTTACTACTGGGTAGTACATATCAAATTTTAATAGTGATGGAGTCTTTGCACACGCTCAGAACAACTAATGTGTCTCATGTAATGTATTAACTATTGGGAAAGAAGCTTGGTGAGAGTAGAATCTCTTTTTATTTGCAAGGAATAGCTAATTCCGGTTAGGAACTTTGCCTTGTTTTATAAATTGTAATAATTTCCTGTTCATTTAAAAAATGCCTTTTCAAATTGGATTAGATAAGTCTCATGTATTTTTTCCACAATAAATTCTTCCTCCAATGCAGTGACAAAATCAGATCGCCTGTCTTTTGCCAGGAACAATATTATATTTAATCTAGAGACATTTAGAGGCATTAGTGTTTTCTATCGCTGTTGTCCCACCCCTGTGAAGGTGGTACCCATGCCAAGTGAAATAGTTTCATATTGAGGAGAATAATACAGACAAGTTGCATTCTAATGTATTAGGTCTTTCTCACATGCTGTAACAACATTTTTAAAACTGTTTTTTTTTTTTTCTGGGTTGCACCTGCCTTGTAAATGAATACACTGGTGCTTGAATAGCTATGCACTAGCACACGTTCTAAAAATCATACACTAGCAGTGATGTGTGCTTCCCATTCACTCCTTTGGCTGCTGTTTAGAAGCCAGGTGTAATGCATTCAGAAATAGCTGCAGCCCCAGGTCTAAAAGAAGTATACATCAATATATGAATATCCAAACTCATAGCATTTGTTTACTAATTGATTACCCAAATAAGGCATTGAATAAAAATGGGAGGAATCTCAGTGATGCACTTGCAATTATTTTTAACAAAGGAAATTAGACAAACAAAGGCTTCTTCTAAAATGAATATGTATGTCATGTAGATGGTCACATGGAAAAAGAATGATTTGTAACAACTTGAAATATTTATACATTGTCATTACTTCAAATGAGGCAAAATGAAACCTGGATAGAGATAAAATACGACCACATACGGTCATTAGTATATTCTGGGTTCAGAGGAAACAATGCCGCAGGTGGTTAGTTGACCTTCCCCTTGTTGACCTGTGATCACTGAAATAAAATGCTTAAGGGATACATTTAAAGCTGTTAAATATAACAATTGCAACGGAAGCATTTCAACTAAAACGTAGGGTATAATACTCTATGTATATATATATATATATATATATATATATATATATATATATGTTTC